>QTSX02003607.1:221544-418872 GCA_014839935.2 Entomophthora muscae
GTGGATACCTTGTTTTGGCGCTTGACTTGTTATCAGGATCAAGCCACCCCCTTCTTCCATCCAACTGTGTGATCACTAATCATGTTCCTGTCATCCATTGATTCACATGAACTATATAATCACTATCTCACAATAAAGATTATTATCTAGCTTCTAAATATTTTTCCCCGTGTAACTCTGCTAAAACAGCACAGTTACAACAACTTCCAAGGAAGACCAGATGAGTGATATAAAAGCCACTTTCTACAATTAAGTCAAACACAGACAATATTTAATAAAGTGTATGGTCCATAGAGTAGTCTTTGCCTTTCTTCCCCATATTCTTTTATTACCTTGTAAAATACCAAAGCAACCAGCTTAATCACCAGTACTTCACCTGTAGCAATGGACTACCAACCAGGGCCCAGCCCTGGACAGGCCAGCAGCTTCATACCTCCCACTACCCCCTTTAATCCGGCAACCCTCTGCTGAGGTTATTCCCTATGACCACAGCAGATACAGGATGGTCATCCTGACTATCCTTAGTCTTGCTGAGGTTGTAATACCTCACCTCAGTGCCTACCGTCCACTTGCAGCTGGTATGCTGTACTTGTCCCGCTACTTGCCCTTTCTGTATTGGGCATTGGTGTTGCAATACTCTGAAGGGTGGACTCCCCCATGACGCCTTGGTATGGTACTACACCCGGCCATGACAAGAACTGCCAAGCCAGCAACATACTATAAGGAAACAAAAGTGGCCCTTATTCCCAATACCCAATTCCAATATTTCACCATCCAAACTCTTAGGATCCTCAATCCCCTGCTTTTACTCCCACTTGCAAAACTTTGCACAGTGGGAACAACTATAAATAAAGGCAATCTCCAGAATCAACTCATACAGAATGGAACATCCTCAATGTCAACAATTTCAAAATTTGTTTTTGCTTTATCTTTTATATTTTCAATAAAAAAGCTCAAAATAAAAATCAAACATTGCTTCTTGTATCAGTGTCAATTATTTAATCAAGAAAAAATAATCTTTAATATTGAAAATAAGAAAAATATTTTTGATAATTGTTGACATGGAGGATGTTTCATTCTGTATGAGTTAATTCTGGAGGTTGCCTAAATAAAGGATCCCCTCTCAGTGATAAGTAGTGCTATCATTGAGAGAATACCCTCCCTCAATTATATCAGTCACTTTTTCAACTCTACCTAAGCCACTAGATTAGTTTTTATCTAACCCTCAATCCCCAATCCAGTGAAGATGAATAATCTCATCTTCACAGCTGTGCTCACAGCTTGCCTTGAAATTGGAGGGTACTAACCTGATCCTACCACCTTTGGGCCGTCCCCAGAAGGACTAGGAAAAGCCTATTATGAAGAGCAAGCACAACCAAACTCTTCATATAGTGGGTCCTGGTCTCCCCTGGTGTCACCTTTTTCCACCCTGTCTATTACAGTGTACACAACTACCTACTACATCATGATATACTTTGCCAGCAGCTTTGGTTGGTACAAAACTTGTGCCAAGGTGTTCTGATGAATGATGACCATATATCACATTGTAACTGTCTTGACAGGGTTTCAGTTTGAAAACATCTTACTTTACCTGTTACAGATAGTACCCACTATCCTTGGGTATTATACCAAACACACCAGTATGAAGAAGCAACCAAGTTACATCTATCCCTATGCCTCAACAAAAAGGTTTTCAAACTAATCTTTAATGCCACCAAAAACAATGCTAACAGACCTCTGGTGGCACAGGAGACTAAGATATCCCAAGTAAGTATAAGTAATGAGGGAGGGAAGCTTTTCTAATTGTTGATATCATCTGAATAAATGTTTTTATGCTAAGGACTCATTATTTGGTTGCAGGAATTGTTTATTTTGCACCAATGTAGTTATTCTGATAGCATCTTTACGTGAGTCAACACAAAAATATTCCCACTTTTTCCCTTACCCGCCTGTTTCTGCTCCTACTCCTTTGGTTACACCTGCTTGTGCCCTTGACTTAGAGTTTTACTATCCTCATCACCTGGATTTCCCTCCTGGTCATTCTAGAGGCCAGATTCCACCAAATATGAAGAAGATTACAGCCACTCCCCCTTTCCAGATGCCCTTCCTGTACATGGCTTTAGTAAACAGGGTTTTGTCTATATTACAGTGTTGGGACTAACCAATCAGGTTATGCCCCAAACTGAAAGTTGGCGTCCCTGGGCCACTGCAGTCAATTATCTTGTCAGGATTTCCCCCATTGTGTACATGGCCTTACAGGCTTGGCCTGCCTCTCCTGTGGGAGACTAGCCAGATACCAATATGTGTTGTGACACATTAGTTTATTTAGCTTGGTGGGTATATCAGAGGAGAAATTGGTTTCTTCAAGTTCTGTAGCCATCTTAGTGACACATGATCTTTAATTAATTTGAATTGTACCCCATATACTGTAAAATCAGAACCTGAACGTAAAAATGCGGGATTGTCAAATCCTTGTTCCAAATTTTAAATCACTTTTGTGGGATGGCCTTTTTTAATTAAATTGATTTTTTGAGTGTTTATTTGAATATTTGAAAATGCAGGAACCAATAGACACTTTGCAAAGTTCAAGTTGAACAGTATATTTCCAATGGATGAAATGAATTAACTGGAATCAGATTTGAAGTATTCAAATCCATCAACCATTTTCATTAAGTTTACTTTGTTTTTTGAAATTACAGGATTGTCAAATCCAAGAACCAAATTTCAAATCACTTTTTAATGGCACTAGTAAACTCAGATATTAATTGCAGGAACTTGAATCCAAAGTTAATGTACAGTAAGAACACTAGGAAACACCAACCCAAATCAAGAAGCTTCACCACAACTAAAATCAAATGAAAAATTCAATCTCAATAACCATGTTTAGACATAAAAAGTTATTAAACTTTGAAATTATCCAAACCCAGAAAGAATACAATATTATACACTTCAAATCACAGATATAGAAATTCTGCTACTATTCAAGGCTAAATCAAGAGAGAAAAACTACCCATAACTAAACCAATAAATCCAAATAAATACATATTTAATCTAAAATATATTTTTTATTTTATTTTTATGGACTGTCAATCACATTCTCAACCAACTTCTGCACTAGCCTGCGGGGAAGCCTGTCCATGAGGGCGTCCCAGAGGGTCCAAGAATAGACCCAGAACCCAACTCAAGGGGAGTCATGCCAACACACAGGCCTTCAAAGGTGTCAGCGCCAGCCAACCACCTCCCACATCTCAAGCCAGGAACAGTAGCCTGAATCCAAGACAGAAGCCACTCTCAAGGCCTGCAACCAAAGTCTCATACACTAGGGTCACCGGGAACACTGAGGTTACTTACACCTCCACCGTGTATCCAGTTATCACCCGGCCCTGCACTCTTGATCCAAGAGTTGCTACTTCCTGCCCCTGCGTCTTTGACACCACCTATGAGCCATTGGCCACAATCAAGGAGCCATCTGCACCTGTGTCTTATGCCACCATTGACGGCGCCAGCGCAACCAAGCGTGATCCCACCTTCTACATAAAGGTCCCCATCCCCTGTGTTTAGCCTGCTAGCCAGGATGCCGCGGTACCTGCCAAGGGCTGGTGTTGGTTGACAGATAATGAGCATGAAGCTCTCCTCAACTGCTTGAACAGGGGAATGGCAGTTTGGGATATTGCACCCCAATTTTGTATCACAGCCAGGTATATTGGCAATATTAACAAAAAATACGGCAACACTGGGCAAATTGCCAAATCTACCAAGGCTAAGCGGCAGCCCAAACTCCTTCAGCCCATTCATATTGATACAATCAACCAGTGGGTTACCAAGGATTGCCACCTAGACACACTTGCTGTCCAATCAATGCTTGCCACAGAGTTTGGGCTTTCTGTCTCCAAAACCCTTGTCTACAAAGCAATGATCAAATTGGGCTTCTCTTGGAAGGTCCTCAGAGTTTCTCTGCACAATAGGAACAGCAAGAAAACAATCAAAGATCAACACATTTATGCTGAGACTTATCTGGCTCTAAAAAAGACAGGAAATGTCCAATTATTTTACAACAACAAATTGTTGTTTTCCTCCTCACTCAGGTCTAGGCATGGGTGAGTTGAGAAGGGGTCCAAGGACGGTGTAGCCCATTGTGCAGCTGTCTGTTCCCAGACCTATTCAATGGTAGCGCTTCTTGTTCCTTGCAGTTTAGACCAATATCAAATGATCAAGGGTTCCCATAATAGCAGGACATTCCTTGATTTTCTCCAAGCCATCAAGGAGTACCTTTGGATTAATTACTAGGGCACAACCAACACTGTTGTGTTGGATAATTTCAGGCTCCAAAAAGTGGATCTGGTTGTGTCTGAGTTCCCGCCCATTGATAAAAATAGCCATTTGGCCAGCCACCGCCTGGCTGACTGCCCAATGAGACTCCTCTTCCTCCCCCCATATTCTTCATTCCTTAAGCCAATCAAGGAGGTCTTTGGGTGGATCAAAAATAAGGTGAAGAAAGGCCTCCCTCAGGACACCAAGGATCTCTTCAACATTCTTGAGATCAACCAATTTGCAATGCCACCTGATGTGGTGGCAGCTTTTTACAAGCACTTGGAATCCTTCCTCCCCAAATCTCTTTCCTCCAAGCCAATCAGATAAATGGGCGCTCTAGATATCAATTGTTTTTAGTTTTTATTTATTTTGTTTTTATTAGGACTCAAAAATTATTATTTATATATAATGACATGATGTTTGATTGTATTATAGACATATAAGAAAACATAGAAAAGGTAAGTAAAATTAATTATTCTAGGTATGAGGACACATATTTTTATTATAATGCATTGAATATTGTATTGACTGTTGCGCTAACAAATAAATAAATTAAAAAATATAGAAATAGATTAATTTTATTTAAACTAATGTGAATACTTGATGGTACTTTGGCTTTTTTAAGCCACAAATTGGACCTTGCAGGTCATCATCTGATCCTTATTATTTCAGTGCCACTATAGCCATACGATACAGAAACCAATGATTTTCATTTATCTCTTACTAATTAGTACTTAGGACGCGGTTCAAGCATATTGAATATATTTATCAAATCACATTATGAAGGAAAGGTAATTTGAGTTCTAAACAATCACTTGTTTAGAACATAAGTGGAGCGGGCCACATGATGCAAATAAATTCAATTCCTGTTGTTTATCTATGTAATAAATGAACCTGTACTCAACAAGCTAGTAAGTAAAAACATTTTTAAATTTTTATTTATTATTTGACATGTTTGCAACTATAACTAACGTCTTGTAATATACTTAGATATATTACTATTATAATATACCTATTAAAATTTAAAACAATCTTAAAACATTAAAATTATGACTATAAATCTTAAAATTTATCTATTAAAGTTTAAATATTAAAATTTAAATATTTTTTTAAATTGTTGCAACATCTTCAATTACTCCCTCTTGGGAAATTAACACCCTGAGTAAATCACCAATCAACTCACTGAATGGTTCACTACCCAGTCAATAAACTGGTGGCACCATTATCAGTAACCATATATGACAGGGATCACTCAATCCAGCTCCTAAGCGGAACACAACTTGAGTAAGCCTCATAACTTAAGAGGAACATTACTCAGATAAGCCCCATGACCTCCATGACATACATGGACAGCATGTGGCTTGTCATGATACTATATATTATTCTTTATTCATATTCAATAAAGTATCATTCTCTTCTTTAATCTTCCCCTTATTTTGTTTATTATACTTCTCAGAAGTATAAACTTGACAAAATATTAAAATTTATATTTTGAATTTTAAATATTTCTATTTTAATATTGAATTTTAAATTTTTTATTTAACTGTGAACTATTTAATATTGAAATATTTAATATTAAAATTTTAAAACTGAAATATGTAATATTAAAATTTTAATACTGAAATATGTAATATTAAAATTTTAATATTAAAATTATAATATTAAAAATTTAATACTGAAATATGTAATGTTAAAAATTTAATATTTAAATTTTGAGATTTAATATTAAAATTTTAATAATTAAAATAAATTTTTTTAAAAGAAATAAAAATTTAAGTTACAAGGGAAGATGATTTATTAGGGGATGCAAATTGCAAAGGGGGATGTGATTATTCTGGGGAATTATACCCCAAAATTAAATTTTTGACTAGAACTTTAATTGGATCCATGTACTCTTCTGTATGTGGTGGGCAACCCTGGATGCAATTGCTAGAGGGGTGGCACCCTGTACCCCGGTGTTTGTTGTGTGTTTAATAAAAGGAAGGCGGGTAAGCAAATCAATTAATAGGTTCTTTTCAGGAGGCACATAGTACTGGTATAACGTTGCCAATGCAAATGAGTCATACAGGACGTGCTTGACTGTCCTATACCCCCGTGGTGTCTTCTGTTGTTCCAGTGCTAAGCAGCATATATCAATTCAAATAGGTACATCCTCCAACTTTTTGACGTTGGTTTTTAATATGCAATGTAGGAGGATTCCCAGGTATACCGTGACATAAATTCTTTGTGAGGTATATTTTTTGGAGAACATGCACAATTTTTTGAAGACTTGAACTAATCTATTGATATAGGATGTTTGGTTGAATTTGAAGAGGGTTCCAGGGGGCGCCCAACTTGTATCAGCCCCCATGCCTCAGTGAAAAAAATGAATAAAGGTTTAAATGTGTTCACAAGGACTGCGTCCCTGACTTTGTTTGACAATGCCTTGAATACTTCATTAAATATTTTCAGTTTTTAAATATTCAGTTCCTATTTGAAAGTCAGTTTTGACTAGGTTTTTTCATATTCATTGATGTTTGAAAATGGGAATTATTGAATGCTTTCATATATATTCATTGAAGTTTAGTTTGACATCCCTGCAAATTTCATTCATCTCTTTGAAGTTGATATTTGCTCCTATTTTGTATGCTTCTCTGACCCAAGTTGAACTTCCTTCTGGTGCTTTGAATTCACTATTCATTGTGTCTTTTGTTGCATATTGATTGATGTTATTTTGTACTATTTTATTTATTTGATTTTTATTTATTTGTCTTACAGGGGCTACCAGTGATTAGTAACCCCTGTAGAACCAACTCAGTGTAAAAGCCGCCACTTCTTCAACCTTGTCCTCACCTCTAGTTATAAATAAAGTAAATACAAATAAAACATAAAAAGACTTACAGATTATTTCTCCTGTGCCCCCTCAGCCACAGGCGCCCCTTCAGCAAATTTCATGAGTGTTGGCTGCTCTTCATTTTTTTTCTGGGCTTGATTTTCTTTATTTTCTGTGTTACTTGTGCTTCATCTTGATTTTAATTAATTGAATTTTCTTTGTTTCTTGAGGCGCTCCTGCTTCTTGACTGTATTTTGTTTTCATCTGTTTCCATTTGATTATTTCTCTCTTCATTTGTGTTTATTTCTTTTGGGATTTCAGTTCCTTCAATCAGTTTGATTTTCTTATTGTTTTCTTTAGCCTCTTGCCAGAACGCCCACAAAATGTAGGCTGCATCATTGAACTTCAGACTTGATAGGATTGTTCCCTGTAGATTGAGCAACACTTCTTTGTTCTTTTTGTCTATAATATTTCCTAGTTTATTCAGAGCATCTTCTTTTGACTGGATTAGTGGCTGGCCCTTGTTACCCAGATTTCCTGTTACTATTACTCTGATATTTTTTCTATTTCAACAACCTTTTGCAGGTGTGCTTCTAATTTGTTTATCAAGTTATAGATATTTGACATTTTTTTGAATTACATCAAAAAACTGGTTTTTATAGTACTACCTTAAACGCATGAATATTTTTCATCATCAATAATAAATAAAAGACCATAAATGTAAATATTGCATTAGAATCTTGCAATTAGACGTCAACTCTTGATATTTGATATTATGTGCATAACAAATTCATTTTGTTTAATAAAATTCATTGTAAAAAAGCTTTTTTCATTGTAATTTATATAAATGGACTGTGTTTATATTAGAGAGCCATTAGCGCTTAGTACAAATATTGATACATAGTGCATTTTACAGCCTGTATATTTACCTATTGGTAATAATTCTGTAAACTTTTTAGTCAGATTTTGTGAGGTAATAATAATGTAATGGGTTAATAAATTACAATTTATTACCATTAATTGGCTGATTTTCTTTGCTGTGGTGATTGTGCATTTTCTGATATTTACACACTGTAAGGTCTTGCCCATAGTGGTGCAAGGTTATAAACTAAAGTGTGTAAAGTATTAGGATTAAGATTTAGAAGGTATAAAAAGGTAGGAACTGTCTGTAAGATAATTTTACAGAATCCTGCTAAAAACCTATACTGGGTTAAAAAGGAGTGATAGAGTTTAAAAACCCTAAGAAAATAAGATAAAACATGATGTTTAATAGTGAACAAATTGTAAATAAGGGAATGTCAATATTTGGATACTCTCTGTCAGCAAACTGGTACATATAACTATTAAAAGACTCCTTAAGTGTCAGGGACCCACTTTAATGGGAACAAGCCCCCAATTTGATGAGCCAAGGCCCCTAAGTTAAGCCCTGTGATGGCTGAACCAATGGGCACAGTGACCATGGCAAGATGGCCCAAGTGTCCCAATATGCAAACCTTCTCATCAGGGAGCTAAAACAACCCAAAAGTTAATATCCTACCATGTACATCAAAAGATAAAACAATGTGTGGGGCTGTATCAACAAGTGTTTGGCAGGTAGAGGAGTAGAATGGTGGCCATAGTGGAACTTTCTTCCCCAATGACCAGAGGGATACTTGAACCATCTATTGGACAAGGACTTCTTCTGATGAGCATTGTTAGGAGAGGAGTTTTGCCAGTTGATGATGGGAGTGGGATTCTCAAGACATTTTACAGTTGTAAACAGGGAGACTAGAAACCATAGCAGGAAATAAATTCCCTCCATGGCTTCAAATGGAGTTACTTAAGAAATAGATTTGGCAAGATAGGATAGGAAATATTCTTTATTGTTGGAACAAGTATAAAGACTAGGAAATGTTCACTTAAATATCAAAATGGTGGGGCTGTGACATTTAAGAGGATAGAGGGATGTGAGAGGATTTACATGGTGGCTTAACTGAATTTAAGGCTGAACTTACTAAGTTTACCATGTGCATATGAACCTGGATCTTAATAATATGTATACAGTTAAAATACAAAGAGAGGTATCCAGAGTAGATCACAAGATAAATAATAATTAAGCGGTGGATTGGCTTAATATCAGCAGGAATCAAATGCGGAGCCTGGTAGGTATATGAGAATTGTGAATTTCAGAGCGGCAACCAAGCTACAAGCAGCCAATCAACAGCTGGGCGGTAAGTGACATTATCTCTGAACTTATTAACCTTTTTGAATTTGATTTGAAGTGCAAAAGCAAAATTCAATTGAATTGAATGATCATAAATAAGTAAAGTAAACTGCATAGTTGATTTTTTACTAACAATAGGTGTTTTGTGAGGGTTCCAGGTTTGATTCCCATTCAAACAAGGCATGGCAAACAAACTGGTGTCTGAAACTTAGTGTCTGTGTTGTTGTGTCTTTGTTTCCCCCTTCAGAATTTCAATAAAATTAAGGAAGTCAGGGAAGGAATCCCTGACATTAAGGGAAAATAATGGATACAACTTCCATTTATTCAAGAAAAGAAAAAGACTAAACTTTAAAATGAATTAATAAAAATGTACAAATTTCCAAAAAATTAAGATCTCAAGTTAAAAATTGATAAAGAATTGAAAGGTAGAAATCACTTAGAATTTTGGCTTAAAAGCCTACTCTTCAAAACTCTTTATTTATAGGTAAGCCTTTCCAGTTGGAAACATTAAGCAAAGGAGGAAAAAGCAAAGGACAGGAGAAAACTGAAGAAGGTTTGGGAAAACCTGGAGGAGAAAGAGGGAAACAGAAGCTCAGTAAACCTGCAGATCTGCAATGTGAAGACTGGGGAATGTGGCAATAACGTAACCAGGAGTTTTGAAAGGTAAGTGAAAATTAAAGTTCTCTAACTTTAAAGTAGAACATATATAAGCTAATAGACTAGCTGGAAGAGAAAGACAACAACAACAACAGCAGTTCAAATGCAAATCAATGTACAACAAGGTAATCAAGTTTAAAATACTTAATTATTAACTAATTACTTTAAAATTTCAATATTAAAAATAAAGAAAGATTTTAGCAGTGCAAAAACAACCAAAATATAAAACTAAAAAGCCTGCCCTTTGGGGCAGGGCATGATACGCACTGGTATCCAATTGGTTGGTATCACATCCAATCACACAGGCAATATGTCAGGAATTTACCTTTGGTAAATCCTGGCAACAACTTACTCTTGTAACCAGGAAATGAAGAGGATCTTTGTTTATTAGCCACTGAAATTCCTAAAAATATTGGGTCAGTTAGTAGTAAGTGTTCAATTTTACCTGTAAAGGATTCTCCAGTCTGGGCTCTAGATCCAGCAAAGACAGGACCAGGAAACAAACCCGGGTCTTCTCTGGAACCAGTCACTTCAAACCTAGTTGAATTTAGCGTAAATTCATCTTTGAGCCAATTTTTACCTGTTGTTAATGAAACTGGCCAATCAGAAGGCAACAATGTTAATTTTGAAATTGTCAGCTAGCGCTGGCAGTGATGTTCACGTCAATTCCAACCTTTCCTACCTAGTTTTGGGCCTGTTGTCTTTGGTTCCTTCTGGTGATAAAACTCCTGGTCTCCAGCCTCCTTGCAGATCAGCTAAGAAATTGCCTGTCAGTTAGGATGAGATAATATTTTGAAATTATTATTTGGTATTCAGGAAACATAATTTTGAAGTACAATTATTGTATTCTCCAGTTTTATGAATCTAACCCCTCAAATTCTTCAGAAACATCTCCAAATTTCCCTATCTCCTTTACATATTGCCCCAACTTCTTTATTTTTGACCATGCTATATAAGGCTGGTAATCTCTAAGTATGAGTTTTTTCAATCAATAAAGTCTACATTCACCCAAGTGATTGTTCTGTTTATCTTTTATTTTGACTTAAACCTCTAAATTTCAAAACCATGAAATTACCCAAGACTCCTCTTATGGAGTTGCTTGGGTATAAATGGTTACTCTGGATGGTCTTTGTAAAGTTATGCCTCCCCCTTAGGCCTCCACTTCAATTCCTTCCAAATGCATGGGAATTTCTACCAAATTATGTTTGAATATTTATCTAAAAGGTTGCCAAAAAAGCCCAAGAAAAGCCATCAATTTAATATTTTTGAATTATTCAGAAGATGCCTCCACCTAACCCACCCAAGAGACACCTCTGGTTAAATATCATGTGCAAGAGCATCCAGGAGCAGTGGTAATTGCATCCAAAGCATATCCCTGATGTTAGTTGGTTCAGTTTTCCTTTCAACTATGTCCTTTCAAAATCTGTCAAGATCTTCCTGCCTCAAGAAATTCATTTGTATCCGCTCATATCATTGGTCAATTTGTTTGTGACATTTAATCTACCACTCCAATCCTATTCCATCCCTTAAATGAATCAAGAGTTGTAAAAGACCTTGCTTCATCATTCTCTAATCTAATAAATTTTGAAATTTGTTAGTAATTTTGGTCATTTGGTTTTATCTGTTGCTTTGCAGTGTTCAGTTGACTCCTTCCCCCCTTTGACCTACACAGGAATTGTTGGCAACAACCTTTTGGTTGTTGCTGAAACTGCAATTTTTATTGTGGTTGAGAGCTTGGTTTTATTTCCTCTTAACCTGCTCCCCAATTCTCACAGTCTTTATTACAACAGCGTTCACCAGTGTTTCCATAGGTTCACACCCTGATTTGGGTACACCGCCAGAGTCCCAATTCCTTGACAGCTCCTGGCGCTGTGTGATTCTGGGCATCTGGTATACCGCAACTCCTCTCTCAAATAACCCACCTGTCCAGGAAGAAACCAAGGTTTATGGTTCTACCACCCAGGTTCCCAAGACTCAAGTTTTCTGTCTGTTGGCTTCAGCCTTTTTGTTGTGTTATCTAGGTGTGTACTTCTTCTTGGGGTGTTTTAATCCCCTGATAGGCAGGTACCAACTCCTTGGAGAGCTATTCCATCTAGGGATGGTTTCCTTGCATGTGGGATCCCTGGTCACGGGATTGAATACCTCTGCAATCATTCACCACCTAGGGAGTTTACTCCCTAGTGGGTGGGTGCCTGACACAATAGGAAACATGGTTGCCACCCCAACCACATCCAGTCTTGGGGTGGCAACCATGTTTCCTATTGCCTGTGTGATTGGACATGAAGCCAACCAAGTTGATACTAGTGCATAAATATCAGAAAATGCACAATTGCCACAGCAAGGAAAATCAGCCAATCAATGGTAATAAACTTTAATTTATTAACCCATTACATTATTATTACCTCATAAAATCAAATTAAAAAGTTTACATAATTATTACCAATAGGTAAATATACAGGTTGTAAAATGCACTATGTATCAATATTTGTATTAAGAGTTAATGGCTCTCTAATATAAACACAGTCCATTTATATAAATTACAATGAAAAAGGCCTTGTTTACACTGAATTTTATTAAAAAAATGCATTAAAGTTATAGACATAATATCAAAGTATCAAGAGTTGACGTCTAATTGCAATATTCTAATACAATATCTACATTTATGTTTCTTAATTTATTATTGATAAAGAAAAATATTTATGCAAATAATTTATGTTATTCATAAAATATAGAACATTTTATTGATTATGAGAATGTCAATAATGTAAAAAGAATATATTAATAATTATACATCAAAAGAAATAATATCAACTTTAATAAGTTGTCACAAAGAAAATTTTTATTTTACTGATCAAGGGACAAGTGAGGGAGGGAATGGGTGGAATGAATGTTGCCATCATCTGCATCTGTAAAAGAAATGGCGTCAGAGATAATTGGAAGGGAATGGCTGGTGGTCTGATAGTCAGGGTTGGAAGGCAGGTGGCTTGATAGGGGGTTGGGGAGGCAGAGTTTGTTGACTGGGAAGGGGCGGCAAGAGCTGATTGCTTCAATTACTCAAATTCTTCTTCTGTCACATATGCAGGCTTGACAAAACAAATGAATGGTCATGGGGGGAGACAGGGGTCCTTTCTGGACTTATCACTATCACTTGCATAGAAGATGATGAGATCAAATAAGTCCTGGACAGATGCGGAAGGGAAAAGCTCATACCCCTTATCAATTTGGGTGCATAGTTTGATGTAGGTGGCAGGCTTTAAGCGCCTGAGGGCGGAACCAAAATTGTAAAGACATACATCTGCAAGATGAATGTCAGCAAGATTGGTGGGATAGGACCAACAGGTATGCCCTGCAGCCCTAATTTCTTTGGCTGCCCATTCCCGCTGCTCCATATCTGCACTCAGTACAACTGTGTACACAGCTTGTTGGATAGCCCACTCCTCCAGCATGTCCTTGAGCTCTGTCTGGCAGGCATACCCATCTGTGGTGTTTGATATTGCTGAGTAATGATTGACACCCAATGGGGAAACTGCAAACAAAACCCCAACAAATTGATACAGGACTGGGCCGCGCTTGAAGAAGTCAGATTGGATGCGCTTTTCTCCAAAGTCTTGAATACTTGCCAAAATCTTGGGATGCAACAAGAAGATGCCGTCATTTTGCGTCCCATTGCCCTCCCTTTTATAAAATTAATAATGGTTGAAATTTAGGGGTCAGTATCCACCAAACTGGGGCCACTGAGAACCTGATTGGACAAGATTCTGACAGCAACAACAACTCTGTGCATCCACAAATTCACTGTTCTCTTATTGGTGAAAATTCTGTGGAGTCCCAATTGAAGACAGACCTGGACCAGGGGCATCCGTGGGTCACACTCCATGATAGCCATCATGAGAGGGTGGGCTTTTTCACCTTCAGTTGAAGTACAGGCACCAGTTGGGGTCTTCTTGGGAGGGGGGGCACAGTTGGCATGGGCTTGCAGGGTTGCAGCCACAGTAGACTTTGCAAAACCCATCATGGTTGCAATTTCCCCAAGGGACATAAGCATCCCTCACTTTTCAACCATTTAAGAACAATTTCTGGGGTGATCAATTTTCTTCTGCATCTTGCAGGCTGATTGGATGGAGGTGGGATGTGGGATGTGTACATCTTGGGAACTGGACATTGCCATCTGATTGGCTGTTTCTGGAATCTGGCTTCTTTGGGTGATCACTTGGCTCAATTGACTGGTTCTGGATGCCATTGTTGATATGTGATTTGGGTTAGCGGCTGCTTGTGCGTGATGGGCAAACAGGGCCATGCTTGAGGACACAGGATAAAGAACACACTCCTGGGTGGTGCTTGCAGAGAGCCTGCAGGTTGGGAAAGACCATAGACAGAGGCTTTGCTGTTGGAAGACCCAGTGTAGCCCTGCATGATTTTGTCAAGGCCAGGGAACAGCTTGTGCATTTAGTTTTTATTGAAAGAAGACATAATAAATTTTTGTTAAAAATTTTAAGCTCAAAAAGAGAAGTGTATATTTTAATCAATTTTATTGTTAAGTATGTTAAGCCAGTGAATATTATGATCTAAATTTTAGCCGTCCTAAAATGGAATAGGGTGATTTTTGAGAATGCCTATGATTCCTAAAAGAATTAGCACAGATCCACTCTAGATCCTTTGGCATCCTTTTTGAGACACCCATAAATTATATTTATTTTGAATTCACCTAATTTTTGATTCAAAATTTGGTTCTTGAATTTGACAATCCCGCAATTTCAGATTTGTTAAGTTTTACATGATGTCTATGATTTGTTTGAAATACAGGAAGTATCAAATTGTACTTTAGAATCCTGCATTTCTGATTCATGTATCCCACATTTGTTTGCTGTGTTTTGTCTTTTGTTAGTTGAGTTATCTGCTCAAGAAATTCAAAATTTGCCAATTTAAATAAACCAAAAAAGTCAAATTAAATGGTTGATTTTATTAAATATTTTATTTTTCACTCAGCTGAGTTGCCTGAAAAAGTGATTTGAAATTTGGACCAAGGATTTGACAATCCTGCATTTTTGCAATTAGGTTCTGAATTTACAGTAGGCTGTTGTATTTGGCTCTTGGGGACAGCATCCAAGAGGACACAGAGGGGAAACCTTTATAAAAAAGGTCTGGGGTTCAAAGCTAGCTTTGGGTTAGCCTTCAGGGCAAAATTAGGATTATATACCTTAATTTCCTGAAAAGATAAAAGATAGTTTTCTTTAGAAAAAAGAAAATAAGCACTTGAAGAATATTTTTATGAAAGTAACAGTTTTGAAGCCCCAGGCAGGAATTGAACCTGCTCCTAGCCACCAGGCGGGGCTAGCGGGCAGGGAGATTTGCCCGCACCTGGATTTTTGCTTTTTGAAGTGAATCCAGGTGCGGGAACCATTCCTGCCCTAGTGGCAGCTGAGGGCCCTTTTTGGGCCCCAAAAGCTACGCCCAAGCCTTGGTGGATTTGGCTGGGTCTGGGCAGGCTATTTTTAGCTGCCCAGTAAACCCAGATCAAGCCCACCCTCCATTAAGTAATTTGGGGTCCCCAATTTGGAACCCTTTTTTAATCAAGTTCCTTGGGCTCAGGGAAGCCAGTCAAGCCTATCCAAAAATGGTGATCAAATTGGGAAAAATCCCATAACCCCAGAAGCCAAACCTGCCAGAATCAATGGCCAGCCAAGCCAAGATGGACCATCAAAAAGCCAAACAACTTTTCCTGAAAACCACAAAAATGACCATGAAGCAGCCAATCAAACAGAAGAACCTGATATGTCAAGCCTTGCCACACAGATAGCACCAGAAGAATGCCCAGAGGCACCTGCATGTGAGTAAGTATATAAATCAGAAGCACTTGAAAAAGTTCTGTATTGTCATCCTTACCAAATAAAGTTGTTATGAACCTTTGGTTCACCAATCTGTTTCCATACCTATTTTGATACTCTTCCATCTGCATACACCCAAGCGTCAGTACCCATCCACTGGGATAGATAGTCAGACTCCAGTTGACAAACCAAAGCCTTTGACTACTACCGTCCACCCAATGCTCCATTTGGCCCTGTGAATTTCACTGAGTATCCCGCTGTAAGGTCTTGCCCATAATGGTGCAAGGTTATAAACTAAAGTGTGCAAACCATTGGGATTCAAATTTAAAAGATATAATAATGTAGGTACTTTCTGTAGAATGATCTTACAGAAACCCACTAAAAACCTATATTGCATCACAAATGGAGTAATAGGGTTTAAAAACCCTAAGCAAAGAAGATAGAATAAGGTGTTCAATAGCAAACAATTTTTAACTAAAGGAATATTGATATTAGGATATTCTCCATCTGCAAATTAATACATATAACTATTGAAAGATTCTTTAAGGGAAAAAAATGGATACAACCTCCTAAGGCTTGTTGTTTTACAAGTTCCATTTGGATTAAAGAAAAAGCTAAACTAAGAAAATGAATTTAAAAAAACAAAATTCTAAAAATTACAAATTTGAAGTTTAAAATTGTAAAAGTTGAAGGGGAAGAAATCACTTAGAATTTTGGCTTAAAGCCTACTCTTCAAAAGCTCTTTATTTATAGAAGAGAAAGCCTTTTCAGTTGGACCATGATCAACAGGAGGAGGAGTCAAGAGGAGGAGCAACTGGAGAAGTTGGAGACAATCAGGTTCAAAAAAAGGAGAAACACAAAGACCAGTTCAAGTTTGATAGGCAGAATAGGCTAGGGAGAGCAACAACAACTTGAAAAAAGGAGTTTCAAAAGGTAAGCAAAAAGTAGAATAAATCTAACTTAAAGTAGAGAAATATAAGCTATTTGAATAGCTGGGAAGACAGTGGGTGACAACCGCATCAATTTGAACGCAAATCAAAGAGAAAAACAAGGTAATTAACTTAAAATACTTAAATATTAACTTCTAGTTTAAAATTCCAAATATTAAAAAATACTGAAAGATTAAAAAATTGAAATTAAACATCAAATATGATAATTTAGAGAGCCTGCCCTTCAGGGCAGGGCATGACACCCTCCAATCCTGACCACAAACCCTGGACATTGGAAGACTTGCAGTGGTACACCCGCCCAAACGCACCCAAGGAACCCTACCAAATTGTCTGTGACAGCAAAGCAATCACCATCTACCCTTTGATATTAAAAAGGAAGTACAATAACCCTGCTACCTACTTGGTCCCCATAGAACCGCCCCTGACATCAAAACCAACCATCTCAACCCCCCCACTTCTGATGCCACTGGCCAGAGTAGTCAATTCCTGGGAGTGCTTTACCTGGCGCTCACAGGATTGATTGACTCTGCCTTGCCAGCAGCTGGGCCTTGGGCTGTGGCTGAGATGGCCCTTTTCTACCTGGTAAAGTTAGGTCCCATCATCTGGTGGGCCATGCCAGTACCTGCTTCGACTCCTCCCTCACCTGCTGGAGCTCCACAGTACTCTTGGTATCCTGACAAATATAGAAGACAACATGAATGTGGATAAACCTGTCTTTATTTAGAGAAATTATTCTACTTATATAGTGGATTGTGAGCAGGGATTATTCACTAGATAGACAAGGGGGCTGGTCAGGTTTGAAGTTGTATCAGGATCAGAATAACTAAGGAAATAAAAGATATGGAATGGGTAAAAAAAGCAGTTAGCTCATTTAAGAAAATGGTGCAACTGTTGAACTCAGAAGCAAACCCAACTAGATCTTTGCAAGTATCACAAGTTGAGGGCTATATCAAAATAGCGTTAATTGTGTAATTCACAACATCTTCCCCTCAAGATTGGACACAGAAAGTTGATACTTGTGAAGTAATTTAGCATGTACCTGTTACAGTAGAAAACCAAATAGAAGGGATAGTGTGCCCCTGTAAGACCAGAAACCAGCAAAGAACCGCCACCAAACCCTTAAGAGAAATAGAAAATTTAAATGCCATCATTGACAAAAAAATGAGTCAAAGCTGGGGTCGCTCAAATAGCCCTTGAAAATCTGGACTTGCCATATTTTTATCCAAATAACTATGACAAGAAGATCACATGTTATACATTATTTGGGGATGGCAGCGCTCAACCCACTGGTCACTGGAATTTTTTGAATTATGATGTCATTAACTCAAATTCCAATGCAGGCCCTCCAACTGCTAAAAATATTCTTGTCAGCCAATCATATGCCAAATAATACCATCCTCCCCCATCCTGAACTCCCTTAAAACTTTCTCCATTCCCCTCTAGAAACTTGTTTTTAGATAGCTTATTTTTACTCAAAATAAAAGGAAGTTTATTAAAAATGATGGCTCATCTGGGGCTGTTTGCCCCCGTCTTCAAGAGATTAGCCTTTGTTGCTGTCAAGTTTGCCATTGATTCCATGGCCTCAACCTGGCCTGCTCTTTACATGTTGACGCCTTCAGATTCTTTCTCTAATTTGCCCCTGCAAATCATTTGCCTACTGACAATTTATATCTCAATCTTCTGCTACACTACCATTGGATCTAAGATGTTGAAGCTGTCCTCCCAACTTGGTCTCCTGATTTTCAAGCAACTCAAAATTTGTTTGTTATATTGTAAAGTCTTGCCCATAATGATGCAAGGTTATAAACTAAAGTGTGTAAATCATTAGGGTTAGGATTCAGAAGGTATAAAAAGGTAGGTACAGTCTGTAATATAATTTTATAGAATCCTGCTAAAAACTTGTATTGGGTTACAAAAGGAGTGATGGATTTTAAGAATCTTAAACAAAGGAGATAAAACAAAGTATTTAATAAGGAAAAATTAGTAACTAAGGGGATGCCAATATTGGGATACTCTCCATCAGCAAACTGATACATGTAACTATTAAAAGATTCCTTAGTAGAAAATAATTGATACAACAAGCCTAAGGCTTGTTGTTTTACAAGTTCCATTTTTTACTAGGAAGAAAGAAAATAAAAAACCTAGAACTAATTACTTAAAAAAATGAAATTCTTAAAATTAGAAAGCAAAAGTTTAAAAATTGACAAAAAAGATTGGAGGGAATAAATCACTTAGAATTTTAGCTTAAAAGCCTACTCTTCAAAAGCTCTTTATTTATAGGCAAGTCTTTCCAGTTGGGAATGGTAGGTAAAGGAGGAAAAAGCCAAGGACATGAGAAAACTGGAGAAAGTTTGGGAAACCTGGAGGAGAAAGAGGGAAACAAAAGCCCAGTGAAGATGCAGATCAGCAACGTGAAGACTGGGGAATGCAACGACAATGTAACCAGGAGTTTTGAAAAGATAAATAGGAATTTAAACTATTTTAACTTTAAAGTAGAATATATAAGCTAGTTAAATAGCTAGGAAATAAGGAAGACAACAACAGCAATTTGAAACACAAATCAACGTAAAAGAAAGGTAAAACAACTTAGAATACTTAATTATTAACTTTTAAATTAAAATTTCAATATTTTAAAAAATAAGAAAGATTAACTCAAAGAGAAAAATAAAAAATATAACTAAAGAGCCTGTCCTTTGGGGCAGGGATGGCATATATCCTCATTGTATTTTCTTGAATCATGTCACATAATGTTTCACTCTAACAGTACCCAAGAGAAAAGACATCCTGAGGACAGCAACTTGACAGTGTACTCAAATATCTTCTTAAAAGTGACCTCATATATCCCAATCAAAAGAGATTCTAGCTTTTGAGCACAACTATCAGTACAATTATAATAATATAAGACTAGATTACCTGCCTGGAACTCAAGAAGAGAGGCTCTAGAGTCATTGGAAGGCAACAGCTCTAGGGATTTGACTTTATAGACAGAGGTGTAGGTAGAGGCTTGAATGCCAATAATCTGATTGTTTAACTCTTTCAAATGAGCCTTTTGGTTAACCACAGCATTAACTTCTACTAGGAGGGGTCCCAAGATTGAGGTGGTGGTAGCATCATGTCCATATAGTATGGTAAAGGAGATTTTTCTATTCCTCTATGTTTTCTTAGGCAGTAGGCAAACATGGCAGCCAGAAGTAAAATATCTGTCAGGGAGTCAGCCTGCAGCAGGTTCAGGGAAACTGCAGGCAGGCGGCCTGCAGGACCAGAGGGAAGGGCCTACCACAGGATGGGGGCCAACTTGATAGCGTGGGATAGAGATAAGCCAAGAAAGGACCAAGGACTAGAGTTGGGTACCATGAAATCCATCAAGCCTGTAAGAGCAATATAAAATACTCCAAACAGCTGGGTGGAGGTGGCATCAGTTGTGGCAACAGTTCTTGTGGACAGTTGGGTTACAGGGTCAGAGGAGGGGTCATTGATAAAAGATAGGCTGGAAGATAACTGTATTTACCACAAAATAATCTAGGCTTCACTGTGTACCACTTTCCTTTGCAGTTGGATGATTCTGAGGTTCTGGTTCTTTCCAATGGGTCAGTGATAAGTATATTTTCCAAGTTAAACTCAGATTAGACAGGGTTTAGGGTCACTTGGTAAAATGTATGGGACCAAAATGTCAAGAATCCATCTGCTGGGAAACATACCACTAATATGATGTATGATGGCTGAAGGGTTTAGACCAGTGATCAGGGTGCCTACAGGAACAGAGACCATTCCCATATGAATGATCTCCCCAAGGAGGTGGTATTGACTAAAAGGGGATTAAATCTACCCAAGAAGAAGTAAGAACCAAGGTAACTTAGCAGGAAAGCTGAGGCCAATGGATGTAATATGGTTGTATTTTGAGTCTTGAAGATATCCTTGTACAACTTTTGTTTCTCTGTAACAGAAAGATTGTGGGATAAAGAAGTGGCTGTATACCATACACCAGGTATTAAACAACGCTAAGACTTTTCTAGGTACTGGGGAGGAGTGGAAGAGCTAGAGTCTTCTCTAGTTCCTAAAAAAATGCTGGCCCCAAATGTAAATTCACTGCCCCCTTTGGCTTTGGATAGGACTGGATTTTCTCGTCACACAAAAAAGACTGCACAAAGTCCAGCAAAACCACTAAATTCACTCATTGATTTAGCTCACACAGTGGATGAAAGATTTGTGTTGGCATACCCTGCAGGACCCCTGGCTCTAGTTGCTCCAGCTTGGGAAGAAACACTAGTTAATTTGGACTATTTATTAGCTTGGTATTGTCTGCTTTTAAAGACAATCAGGAACACCCAATCAAATGAGGCCACATCAACAACCACTAAGTCAACTAGATATGAAATGGTTGCATTGCCTTCCAGCCAATCAGGGGGGTCGCAGAAATTACATTGGAACCCTCCAGTCCCCCTGGCCCTGGCCAGCAAAATTTCTCCCATGACCAATCAGATGCTACATTGGAGGCCATGTGACCAATATCTGCCAAACCTATCCCTTTTAACAAGGCCAGGGGACTTTGAGTCTCCTGCTTGTCAATTTTCAATTTATTAAAGTTTGGAGTTTTGACACACTTAATTTTAAATTTTATTGTTTGGTTGGACTTCTGTTTGAGTCCCCCATCATCTAGAATTTTAAAGTGTTAGTCTTTGCTTTGCCCCTTACCTTTAAACCTCCTGTTTCAAACCCAGTCCCTCTTCTGGGACCCTTTAAACTGACCCCATCATATAGCAGTTTTGGTTTTTGCTTTTGCTTTAAAAATTTACACTTGAACCTAAGTTTTTTTAGTAAAAATCAATATAAAAACCTACTTTGTTTTTGATTTTCTCTTTAAAAACTTTGATTCCAAACCCACTTTTATCCCTGATTGTTTTAAAGACACCCGAGCGCACCACCAAGCTCTCCAATCCTACTTTGCTGCTCCTCTTGCCTTCTTGCTTGTGGCTGCCTTGGTTGGTCCCCTTTTTATTGCTTGCAATCATAAAAATCTCACCAATCCTCCCCAAATTTTGTGAAGATTGTAAATATGATACTCTCAGTCATAAAATTTGTTGCATTTTCTTTGGCTCCTTTCTTGCTCCTTCTGTGGTCTACCTCACTGGACCTGTGGTCTAAAATCTCCTCTTCTGTGCAGCTTGCGGGTGAGGCCCCCTCTAGCCTCCTGAGTTTGCCTGGTAATCCCCTTTATTCCAGGGAGGCCGTGGTGAAAAGTCTGACATGTGATGATCTGGATCTGGATGATGATGACTATGCTTCTCCTGCTCCTGTGGGCGAGAAGGTGCCAATGTCTGCCCCTCCTGTCTTAGAAAAGATTAACTTGGTACCTTTGCACGCTTCTGAGATGTCTCCTTCTGCCCCCGCCTGTACCCCCTGGCTGCTCACCGGTTTGGCGCTGATGGCACTGAATGCCTATTTCCCTCAGTTGTCCCCCGTGTCCTCCCTGTGGTCACCCCTTCAAGCGGCTATTTCAGTTCTTCACTAAATAGCATCCTGGTGGTTTATTTTGCCAGGATGAGAGCCAAACTTAGTTAGTTTAGCCCCCCTCTCTCACACCAAAGGCCTGCAGCAGGAGTAGCTGAAATAACCAATTATACCCAAATAACTCCCATTGGGAGGACTTGGATAATCTCATGGTTCTTTGGGAAGGAAAAGAAAGCAAGTACAATTAGTGTGAAGAGTTGATTGGGTAAAGACTTTTTTGATTGAAAAATTATAAGTGTTGACTCCATCAGGCTTATTGTAAAGTCACTCCCCCCTTTAGCCCTGAATAGAACTATCTTCCCCCAAAGCACTAAGAAATCTGCTCACATTCAAGCTAAACCCCTTAATTCTTTTGGGTATTTAGCCCACACAATTGACAAGTAATCTGTCCTGGCATACCCTTCTCAGGTGGTAACCACTAACAATCAGATTTATGTGCCCACCTGGGAAGAATCTCTAATTAATTTGGACTATTTGTTGGCTTGGGCTTGCCCACTTTTAAAACAAATTAAGTGGAATCATTTAGTTTGCGCTACTGGTAAATCAACAAATTCCAAGCCAGCTGAATTGGATGCTGCTCTGAACTATTCTATTGAGACCAGCCAATCAGAGGGAAAGTTGAAAATTATTGGGAAACACTTCAATCCATTGAATCCCTCCCTGCAAAATTTCTCATCTGGCCAATCAAATCTACCCCTGAGTCAGGTGACTCCTGAATCTTAATTCTGTCCCTTAAAGCAAGCAGGGGACTTTCAGTCCCCTGCTTGCTCATTCTTATAAATAAAGGTTTAGTTTTAAGCAAAACAAATTTTTAGAATTTTGGGTCCCTCTATTGACCCTCATTTCTTTATAGTTAATATCAGGTTTGTGGTTTCCTTACCTACTCCTTGCACCCTGGCCCCTGGTGTTCTTTTTAGAGCCACTATAGACGTTGTTAAATGTTGAAGTTAAAGCTTACCTCTTTTGCTTTAAAGAAATTGACTCAATATTAAAAATTAGTATTACAATCTATATAATTACCTATTATAAGTTTGATTTTGTTCTTCTTTTGCTTTTGCTTTTTTTGTGCTTTACTGTACGCTCTATAAAGCTTTAATATACGCTTTCAAACCCTTTGGTATGCGGTTGCTGTTCTCTGACCTTCTCTTGTGTTTTGGAAGACTCCCTGTTTGTTTCAGTGCCATTTTGTCTTGATTTTAAGACTAGAACCAAAGGAAAAACAACTGCATTATTACTGGGCTCTATTTTAAGACCCAAAAATGTTAGTGCCTCTAGTTAAGTTTGTGGTTTTTACCTTGGTACCTGCCTTGGTGATGATATGGTCTACTTCTCCAGACCTTTGGAGTTGTATTTCCCATTCATTTAACCACGTAGGCGCCAACCCTGGTCAGTTCATGTATATATTTGAGGACATGCCTGGACAGGCTCAGGATATTATTGCCACCAGTGAGAATGTTGTGAAAAGTCTCAACTGTGATGATCTTGAGTTCCCTGCCTCAAAACCAGTCCCTTCAACGTCTCCTGGCTTGGCTCCCACAATGCCCCTCCTCTCTGAGGCCCAGTTGTCCAGGTCCAAGAAGAAGATGTGGGTATCCAAGAGTTTGCTCCCAAGCACGCTCCCTGGTTGCTTAGCAGGATGATTTTGATGGGCTTGGACTCCTACTTCCCCTGACTATCTGCTGTGTCCTCCTTGTGGACGCCACTTCAAGCGGCCATACCAGTCTTGCACTGGATGGTGTCCTGGTGGATCCTCCCCCAGGATGGAAGCCAAACTTAGTTAGTTTAGCCCCCCTTTCTCACACTTATATAGCATCTGAGGAGTAGAATTGCTGTTAGAAACAGGGAAAAATATGGGGAATTTGGGAGTGCATCTTCAAGAAATAGACAGGAGAGCCAATTTTTTAAAATAAATCAATTTAAAATTTAAGTTCTTTAGTGTGGCCCCAGAAATATCCCCCAAGGCTGTTACAACAGCTTGGGGTTATTACCACTGGCCCCACATGTTCTGGGGCTAGGGCTGGGGTCACAGACACCACAAGGAGCAGTGGAACAAACAATTGCAGAGCTTGGTTGCTCCTGGACTTGATTAACACAATTTGCCATTAAACAAAAAAATTGAGTTGAAACCACAGCCTCTGATTGACTGTGTATATTGAAAGGTAAATGATGGCTCAAATCTAACATATTAATCATCTCATTTAGGCAGTGATCATTGTCAAGAGACATCACAGGTTTGATTCCCATCCTGGAAGATGAAAAATTACAGAAAGCCTTGAAATCAAATATTTCAGGTAATAAAGAATAGTTACTATTAACTTTTATTTCTTTTTTAGCTTTTTCAATGAATCCAGAAGATAAGAAGGAACCCAGGCCTTAATGTTACTTTCTAAGTTGGCAAGAAACAGCAAATTGATGTTTCTAACACAAAAGGTGATCCAACTGGACAGAATAAAACAGGTGGGGGCCACAGGTTTGCCTGTAGTATTGGGGAGGCCTTTGAACCTGATAGAACAGAGTGAAAGTGATAGATTACTAGAACTAGATAGGGTAGAATTTTCTTGAACCAAATTTTCATTAAACTTTTATTATCAGAATGACAATACTGCTATTCTCAACATAGTTGGGTTTTATAATATTTGTTTTGTGCCTTCAAAATTTGCGGGCTTTAGGTCTTCAGGCATTCTTCCATTAGGAAATGGGAATTTCAAGGGGTCTGCAAGGGCAGCTAATCTTGGGTTATGTCAGGATTGACAATTTTCTTCCCCCTGAACCCCGGGCCCAAGGGCGGGATTTGAACCCTGGCCCTGATTTTCTGTGGGATGCCAGCCCTAAGGACCAATGGGCCAGCTGCCTGCATTTTCCTGGGATCAAGCCCCCTTGAGCTGATTCTGAGCATGAGTCCCTAGATGATAATACCAGCCAAACCTTGGAAACTGTTGCGCAAAATAAAAGATCAAACAAATTGCCTAATGGAGGCAAATTATTCCTACCATTATCTTCATAATTTTGAATTCTACACTATTGGCTAATCAAGAGCCATCAACGGAAGAAAATGCAGGCCTGAAGCCTGATCTCATGACCACAACTCAAGAACAGAATAATTGAGTGACCTATTCTGAGGCTTTGACCAATAAGTGAACACCCAGCAGCAGGGCCATTTTGCTGCTCCTAAACCTGGGTGTCATGGCCACCCAACCTCATATTTTCTGATCCTATGATGAACCCCCCATGGAAAATGTTAATTTTGGAGGTGGGGTACTATATAGACCAAAGGTCTTCACGCTCCAAATTTATTGCCATTTTTGAATAAAGGTTATCTTATTTTGGCTTACACAGCTACTGCCTTATTTTTTTCTTTGCCATCTATCAAATCAGTACAAGATTATCTGGCCCCCCCTTCCCCTCTGCCCGCAGAGTCCTGTCCTCCATGTGTTCCCTTTGGCCCCGTCCACTTCACAGAGTACCCTCTAAAATCTGAATATAATGACTATACCCCAGAAAAGATACTTGAACTCAATCCTTTGGCCCACATACAATCAGCAGTTAGATACAACTGACAAGGCCTGTGAATATTCTCAACACCCAAGTTGTTTATGTTAGAGTGAAATGGTATGCAGCATGATTCAAGGAAATACAATGAGGATATAATAAACAAATTGTGAGTTGCTTGAATAGCAAGAGACCAAATTGGGAGGACGGTTTCAACATATTGGATCCAATGGTGGTATAACAAAAGATTGAGGTCAAAATTATCAATAAGCAAATGACTTGCAAGGGTAAATTAGAGAAATAATCTGAAGGCATCAGCATGTAGAAGGTGGGCCAGGTCGCAGCCATGGAGTCAATGGCAACCTTGACTGCCACAAAGGCTAATCTTTTGAGGACAGAGGCAAACAGCCCCAGATAAGCCATCATTTTGGGATACACTTTCTTTTATTTTGAGGGAAATCAAGCTACTAGAAACAAGTTTTTAGAGGGGAATGGGGAAGTCTTAAGGGAGTTCAGGATGGGAGAGGAGGGGGTTCTGTGGCATCTGATTGGCTGGCAAGAATATTTTCAGCAGTTGAAGGTCCTGCATTAGAATTTGAGTTGATGACATCATAATTCAAAAAATTCCGGTGACCAATGGGTTGAGCACTGCCATTCCCAAATAACGTATAACATGTAATTTTCTTGTCATAATTATTTGGGAAAAAATAAGGCAAGTCCAGATTTTCTAGGGCTATTTGGGCGACCCCAGCTTTGACCCATTTTTTGTCTATGACAGCATTTAAGTCATCTATTTCTTTCAAGGGTTTGGCTGCAGTTCTTTTCTGGTTTCTGGTTTTACAAGGACACACTATCCCTTCCATTTGATTTTCTACCATAACAGTTTAAAGGCAAATTTAACTACCTGCCTGCCTATGAACTCCACATGGAACCGCCAGTGACCCCCAAACCTAGGCCTGCAACCACATCTGACCTCCCCTTAGACCATACCAACAAGCTATTTGGGATTGTGTACATCACCCTTACTGGGGTGATTGGCACTATAATCCTGGCTGTTGGCCTGTAGTCCTGGGTGGGAAAGTCAATGTCTTACCTTACTAAGTTAGCCCCAATCCTGTGGTGGGCCCTGCCCGCAAAATCTGTGGCCTGTGTACTCCCAGAAAACAACAGGCCGGCCACCCAAGGTTGGCACCCTGAAAGATTAGCTGGTGTTGGTAAATAGAAGTGACACTGTTCTATTTCTCTGCTCATATTCTCAATATCATGCAGCCTGGCCAATTGCATTGCAGTTTGGATGTTGGGGGCTGGTGTAGACTGGCGCTTATTGGGGGATTTTTTTCAGGTTGTCCCTTAACCTCCTCTAGGCAGACAGCTGCTTCTGCGTAGATCTGGGGCTTTGGTGGCGCGCCCTTGACAGTAGTACATTCTCAATTCAGGAAATCTCCTTGACTTGGCGGGCAGCTATCAGATAGCCTTTGGATTTGAGCCCAAAAAAATGCAGGCAGCCGGGCTTTTGGCCCTCTAGGCTGGTTGGCTGCATTTCCTGGAGACCAGGGTTCAATTCTTACTTTTGACTTCTGTTTATTATTAGAAGCATTTGTCATTCATGACAGTTATGGTATTTAACTTTTTGGTTAATATGGACTTCACAGTAAAATTGCTGGCAGCTATGAAGAGAAGGGCTTTTTGAATTTTGATTTATTGTTAAATCTTTTTATTGGAGCTTTAATAAAATACTAAGAATATTACGGAGTCAATCCATCAATGTTGATTTTTGGGCTGAATAGGGGTATGGGTAAATAAGCATAATGGATTTACTGCTGGGAGTGAAACTTGGGGTTTGAAAGCCCAATATATTTTGGTGATGGGCGAGGCTCGATGGGAGCTAAGGGCTACGAAACCAAAAAATTCCATATTGGAGATGGACACTAAATCGGCTCAGTAAAACTTTCGGATTTCATTGCCTTTTCTGCTTGTCATATAGAGGCTTGATTACTCTATACACTTTCATCAAATACCTAGATAATTAGGTTGTGAGGGGACTTTTATTTGTATATCAGCTGTAAAAATATGGATGATTCACACTATGATGAGTTCGGAAATTATATCGGTCCAGAGCTGCCAAGTTCTGATGATGAAATGTCCGTAAGCAATGGCGGAATCGGAATGGAGGACGAGGAGGAGGAAGTTTTTCAGCCTCTCCAGCAGCAGACATCCTTAATTGTTTTGGGAGATGGTAATTTTTATAGCTTTCGTCGTCTCAAACGTTGACATTTAGAAATCAAGGAGAACCAAATAGTTTTACATGAGGACAAGCAGTATTACCCTTCAGCTGAAGAAGTTTATGGGAAAGAGGTTGAAACTATGGTCCAAGAGGAGGATACGCAACCACTGACCGAACCTATTGTCAAGCCAATCAAGGTTAAAAAATATCAAGTCATGGAAGATACCACTCCTGCTACGACATTCAAAAAAGAGTATGTTTTTGCGTCCACCTTCGAAGCTATTATAGTGCTAAGTTTATTTTTTCTAGGTATCTTTTGGATATGTGCGGTCAACCCGATCTCATCAGGTCTTTTGCTTTAATCGGCCACTTTCATCACGGCAAAAGTACTTTTGCTGATATGCTTGTACAGCAGACTCATTACCTGGATTTAAATGTTGAACACTTAGTAAGTACCAATATCTTTTTATATTATGGTCCAGTTTTTAATGATGCCGTAGACTCGGTTTACAGATGCACATAACCTTGAACGTCAAAGAGGCTGTTCAATAAAATCCTCCCCTGTTTCTTTAGTTCTTCCTGATTGCAAAGAAAAATCTTATCTTTTCCATATTATGGATACACCAGGTTGATTAGTATTTATTTCAAAGTCTCATTGCTATAAATTTTAGGCCATGTTAACTTTTCTGATGAAGTCACTGCTTCTCTCAGATTAGCAGATGGAGTTGTTCTTGTTGTAGACGCGGTCGAGGGGGTAAATTTCTCAAATATAGCCTTTGCTAAGTGCGCAAGTAGGTTATGTCCAACACAGAATATCTGGTGCGGCATGCGATAAGTGAAAACTTAGCCATGACTTTGGTGATCAACAAAGTTGACAGACTGATCATCGAGTTGAAACTTCCCCCTAATGACGCCTACTTCAAGCTAAGGCATACCATTGAAGAGGTCAATACTATCATAAGGTTGGCTTTAACTGGAGTGGGTGTTAATCATAAATTAGTAAATGCCCCAATGGCAACTCCAAATTGCGCCTCTCCCCCGAACTTGGAAACGTGTGCTTTGCTTCAAGCCAAATGGGCTGGTGCTTTTCGTTGTACTCCTTTGCCAAAATGTATTCCGACACTTATGGTACTCCTATTTAAATGAAACATCGACTAAATCTGAAGGTGGGATTGACCCCGACGAGTTCTCCAGGCGACTTTGGGGTGACGTCTACTTTAACGCAGAGACAAGAAACTTCCAGCGCAAGGCGCCTGGTCCCAAGATTCCACGTTCCTTTTTGCAATTCATTTTGGAACCCATTTATAAGCTATACACCCAAGTAAGTCAAGTGCTTAACACAATTAACAAAATAGGTCCTCAGCGAGTCAGCAAGTAACCTGAAGAAGACCTTGGCTGGATTGGGGATTGTCATTAAGCCTAGTCAGTACGAGCTTGACCCCAAGGTACTCCTTAAACTAGTATTGGAGCAGTTCTTTGGACCTACCACTGGTTTTGTGGAGATGATTAAACATCACATACCTTCACCTCGCGAGAATGCGCGGGCTAAAGTTGAACATCTCTACACTGGCGGGTTAGACTCGTTGCGTGCCAAAGCCATGTGTGATGTTGATCCTGCAGGACCTCTAATGGTGATGATCACCAAACTGTACAGTTCCCAAGATGCTGCTTCCTTTAACGCATTTGGGCGCGTTATGTCTGGAACTATCCGGCGTGGCCAGAAAGTGCGTGTTTTGGGAGAGCGGTATACTTGCCAAGACGAAGAAGATATGTCAACTCAAGTTGTAGATGCCGTGTGGCTTCACGAATCACGCTACTATGTGGAGGCAGCTGAGATTCCTGCAGGCAACTGGGTTCTACTAGGGGGTGTAGACAGCTTTATGGTCAAGACAGCAACCATTACAAGCATTGAAACTTACGGCGAGGATGTTCATATCTTCCGGCCGCTGCAATTCAACACCGAGGCAGTTTTAAAGGTCGCTGTTGAGCCCATCAACCCAACAGAACTCCCCAAGATGCTGGAGGGTTTGCGTAAGATTGACAAAAGCTATCCAATTGTCAAAACAAAGACAGAGGAGTCAGGGGAACATATGATTTTGGCGCCAGGCGAGTTGTACTTGGACTGCGTGCTACATGACTTGCGTAGACTGTATTCCGAGATCGACATCAAGGTTTCAGACCCTGCTGTGCGTTTCTGTGAGACTGTGATTGAGACATCTTCTATTAAGTGCTTTGCCGAGACCCCCAACCACAAGAACAAGCTTACTTTCATTGCCGAACCTCTTGACAAAGGTATAGCGGAAGATATCGAGGCTCGACTTGTGCCTAAAGATGCCCGGCCCATGGGGCAATTCTTCCGTGAAAAGTACAAGTGGGATGTGCTTGCTTCCCGCTCCATCTGGGCCTTTGGCCCTGATGAGTTTGGACCCAACGTCCTTCTCAACGATTCTTTGCCTACGGAGGTTGATCAGGTAGCTCTTCGTGGTGTGAAGGACTACATCCAGCAGGGGTTTCAATGGGGTACGCGTGAAGGTCCCCTGTGTGATGAACCTATCCGTAATACCAAATTCCGAATTCTTGATGCTACCCTTGCTCTGGAGGGCGTTGCACGCGGTGCAGGTCAGATAATCCCCACTGCACGCCGTGTATGCTATTCCGCCTTCCTTACTGCTACTCCGCGTCTAATGGAACCGGTTTACTTTGTTGAAATTCAAGCCCCTGCCGATTGCGTTGCTGTGATATACTCGGTTCTGGCCCGCCGCAGAGGTCACGTCACTCAAGACATTCCCAAAGCTGGCTCGCCACTATACATAATCAAAGCATATATCCCTGTTATTGACTCCAACGGATTCGAGACTGATTTGCGTACTCACACGCAAGGACAAGCTTTCTGTCAACAGACATTTGATCACTGGCAGGTTCGTTCTTTATTCATCTCTTTACTCAATTCTTAGGTTGTTCCCGGTGACCCCCTTGACAAAACCATTGTCCTCACTCCACTCGAACCGAGTCCAGCTCAGCATATGGCTCGCGACTTCCTTCTTAAAACCCGACGTAGAAAGGTACCCACCTCCCGTTTTAGCTTCTAAAATTTTAGGGCCTCTCTGACGACGTGTCCGTGACAAAATACTTTGATGACCCAATGTTAGCTGCTCTTGCACAATCCCTCTAAAATATTTGGAAACCATGTATTATCAGCCTCTCTGAAGTTGTGTATGCATGTTAGAATAAATCTCAACTCCCCTTCCTTCACAGAATATGTTTCCTGCTAAACTTTTATCAAACGATCAATCCCTCCAGCCATTTAATCTCAGCAAGTTTTGAAAGTCAACGGCACCCCTTCGCTGGGTTCAGATATAAACGTGTATTCGAAGAAACCAAATATCCATGCAAAAAAGCCATACTTTTAAAATGACATTCAATAAATCCTTAACCAAAAATGCTAGCATCCTATAATGGAGGTATCTAATAAGCTACTATCATGTATTCTTTTAGCTCAACCCAGATGAAAACGTATATCCCCTCATTTTCAACAGAAAGAACCAACATTGGCCTCACCAGTTTAGGTCCACCTAACAATTTTTTAATAGCTGTAACTGAGCTGAGAATCCCAGTAAATTTTAAATGTAGACAGGTACTGTACTTTCCAGAGCTGGTGAGATGGGCAACCAAAGTTGGCTCTAAGAAAACCAAAGCCGTACACGGAACAGATCATACCTATTAAAGAACTCCGCAACATCATGGGACAAAGAAGATACCATTTTTAATCTAACATATCAAGCACACCGATCACCAGGAAACTATGGCTGCACTCAAAGCCACCGATAAAAAACCAAACAACCGAACAAAAAACTCATGCATGGGTATCCCAGATCCCAAAATGCATCCAGATTCAAATCATTCACTGTCAGGGATCCACTCATTGGGAAGTCTCTCCAATGGAATGAAAGAGAGCTCCCAAGTTGAATTTGACTAGAGTGGACCCTACTGGGATCCCTATCATTAACATGTGCAAGAGGTGACCAAATAAGCGGAATCTCCCCAGGAAAGGAGTGAAATGGTTTAAGAGATAATAGACGCTGGTATACCCCAAGACCAGCCAGGGGGCCTTGGGGTGAATAATGGTGGGAAATCAGGCTGTTTCCACATAGGGGGCATGACAGTGGCATGGTCCAAAACGATACCAAATGGAATTCTCTGATTTATTGGTGGGGGTATGTTCAGGACTTTCAAAGTTTATGTTGGCTTGTCCATAACTAATCAACACACAAAAGGCCTACACCAAGAGGATGAGCTTCATGTTGTTGAAGAGAAACCTTTTTGAATCTTGCCATGGCCTGGGTGACTCCCAGGGGAACCTTTGGTCAAGGGGAAGGGTCAAGCCTGGAAGGCCCAGTAGATGACAGGAGCCATCTGCATCATAAAAATTGGCAGCTGTAGCCCAAGGATGCCACACTTCTATGTGGGGTATCACTTGCTCAGTGAGCCCCAGCATGGTCAAATAGGTGAATCCAAGCTTACTGTAATCATATGATGAAGCAGAAGGAATGAGAGAAAGTTTTCCTGTGGTGGCGCTCATGGCCGGGCTTGGCTAGACAAGTTGTTGGAGCTTAGGAACACCAGGAAAGAAGAGGCGTGGTGCAGGAGCAGGAATTATTTCTTGGTCCATCACTCTATGAGATGGGGTAAAGACTGGTGGTGGTTGGTTGGAGGCAGCTAGAATTTGCTCCATTTCCCAGCGCTGGCGTTGGTACTGAAGGTACTCTCTGTTTAAAGCACCAGCAGTATAAAATTTGTTATAATTTAATAAACCCTTGCAAAGTATAAATGCTCAGTGTGCATTAACCAACAAAATTTTATTAGATAAATATGTCAACAAAGAAAGGGAATTCCAGTGTTCCCAGCTATATCCTTCTGGGAAACTGCAATTGGACTTACTGGCAACTCCTTATTGGTTGTCAATGAATAATTCTCAAGTTGGGTTCCATTGGTAACTCCTGATTTGTCAGTTAGATGGATCCTTTCATTATTTTTGCCCTGGGAAAGCTAGCAGGGAAATTTTGGGACATTTGGCAACCCAAGTTCCCAATTCTGGGTTTCAGAGGATGTGGGTCAATTAAAATCTTTTTCACTTGGCTTTGGGACAGTTTCCAATTATCCACAGGCTTGGCCTTGACCAGATTTTGATTCTTCACTTGGAATTAAAGTTTCCTTTGGGTTGATCTGCGTGATCAATGACACAATTGTTTGGTCGCACAATTGCTCAATTGCAGGCGTTAAACCTATGCAACATAGGGTTTTGTCTGGCCCATTCTGGGCCCTGACAGCTTCTCCTCTCCTCTCTTTCTTTATTCTTCTCTTCTTTTCTCTCTCCTTTTCTATCCTCAGTTATCTTTTATTATATTGGTTTACTGTATGTATTAGAGAAAAATAAGATGTATAAAATGTATCTCTTTGACATACAACTTTGAACTATCTATATCATCTTTTGGTGAAATTACAATGTTTTTAACATAAAAATATTCAAGTCCTCACTTTATGAGATGTAAGTGGCAGGTTCTTGATATCTTTGAATATTGTGACTTATTATAAATAACACCTAGTGTCACAAATGACATTTCAATACTTGTATTGAAAACCCAAGAGTTAAACCCCAGCCCTCAGAAAACACCTTGCACCAACCAGGACAGAAAAGTGCCCGCTGATTTGCCAGCGGTCAAGACAGGAAGTTCAATGTCTGCATTGAAAACTCTGAAATTGAACCCTGGTCCTTTGAAAGCAGATCAAGCTCCTCAGGATGGCCCAGGACCCGCCAACCCATTAATTCACAGACTTTAGTTGTTGAATTGCCCTGCAACTTACCGGCTTAACAATGAGAATTCCCTGAATGATTGCCAGATTGCCGCCAAACCAGTGCCACTGAAGACTCATACCTACGCAGAGGACATGGCCTGCCTAAAGAAGATTGGGAAAAGACCTACTACTAGCCCTGCCAACAAGTACCAGCTGTTGCCAGTCTCCAGTCCAGAAAGGGTAATGCAATTGGCCAGCTCAGGTGACATAGCAAATAGCAGCGGCAGAACAAAGCATTATCACTTCTGTTCCCCAGAGACAGCCCAACCAGGAACCTCCAAACCAGTGTCACTGAGGACCCAGATCTACACAAAAGTTGTGGCCTGGACAAGACCTACTACTAGCCTGTCAATAAGCACCAACTGCCGCCAGTCTCCAGTCCAGAAAGGGTAATACAATTAGACAGCTAAGATAAGATGGTGAACAGCAGAAGTGGAATTAAGAATCACCACTTCTGTTCACAAGAGCAAATCCAATCAGGACCTGCTGCCCTCAAGACCCAAAGCCAAGATCCATGCCCTGCCGGCAAATTGCCCATGGACCTGAAGCCCGCAAAAAGCAAAGAAGCAAAATCACATGGTATAAAAACGCTGGCAGTGTGATGACCACATTGTCATTTTTGATAATAAAGTTTATGAACCTTTGGTTTGATAAAATTATAACTTATCTAGTTTTAATGATCTTTCATCTCAATTTGGGTCAAGTAGACAACCAGGCAACCACTCACTCCAGAGACCAGCCTGCTGAACTGCCCCCAGGCTCTATACTATCCCACTGGAGCTCCTTTTGGGCCTGTGCATTTCACTGAATACCCTACAAAGCCCGCTTACACTGAGTTCAACTTGGAAAACATACTCCTTGCTAACCCTCTGGAAAGAGATAGAGAGACTTAAACAATAGGTTGAGAAAGAAAGTGGTACATTAGGCCACCCAGATTGTTCAAAGACAAGTACAATTACCTATCTGCCTACTTTGTACCCATGACTCCGCCCTTAACCCCAAGACTGGACCACCTAATAAAATCTACTGCTACAGCAGAGACCACCTCTACCCAACTGTTTGGAGTACTCTATATCATGTTGACAGGATTGATGGATTACATGGTCCCTAACTCTGGGCCCTGGCCCTTACTTAGACAATATGTATCTTACATTATCAAGTTAGCACCCATTCTATGGTGAGCTTTACCCGCTGGCTTGGCTGCACCCTGTCCTGAGTTGCCTAATGCCTCTACCTATGCCTGGCTTCCTGAAAAGCTTGGTGTTGTCACAAGTAACAGTCATCTGCACTTAATTTACAAGACAGAACCACATTCCCGAGATTTGAACCCTGAACACCCATGGACTTCCAGCCTGCTGCCTGCGTTTTTTTGAGGCTTGAACCAGGAACAGATTTGAATTTGAAGAAACCTTCAAAACTGACCAATGTGGCGCAAAATAAACTCAAACCACGCCCTCTTATGGGCATCTCTAGCCTATCCAGTAGAAGCACCAGTCTGATTAGATTTCTGTGACCAGCAAGCCCCCTGCAAATAGAGTGCCGCAAAAATTACCCTAAAAACAAGGACCATCAGATGATGACAAATCTTCTGCCTCAAAGAGAAATCAAGATCCTCCACCTGAACACAGCCAATGATAAGCCAAAAATTCCAGATACTGTTGAAACAGCAGGCTTGATCTGCCAGCAAGGTTTCAAGTAAGCAGGTTTGTGACCTGCAATCTGACTATCCTGTCACTTGGAGCCAGACTAGGAAGTCAACTCAAATTTCCAAATCCAACAACGTGAACAAATGATGATCCCTTATAGTGGATACCTTGTTTTGACGCTTGACTCATTACCAGAATCAAGCCACCCCCTTCATCATCCCACTGTGTGATCAACACTATCATGTTTCTGTTATCCACAATTCACAATGACTATATAATACCTATCTCTCAATAAAGAATAGTATCTAGTCTCTAAATATTTCTCCCCTTGTAGCTCTTCTAAAACAGCACAGTTACAACAATACCATCAAATATCCCCAAACCCTGGTAAATACCACCACCTAGCTCAAAGGATTTTGCAAGTGTTTTCTCAGTGTAGATGGGCATACTTATACTCTGGGCCTGCTAGAAAGTTACCTGTTGCCATTTTTGCAATAAAGTGTTATAAACCTCTGGTTTTCTCAGGTCATTTCATAACTAATTTTATCACTCTTTTATTTACAGATTGATTTCTCCAGCTCCACCCTTCTTACCAGCCAACCCCAAGATACTGCGGACAAGCTGCCAAGCTATACTGTCCCCCAGGAGCACCTTATGACCCTGTACATTTCACAGAATATTCCCCAATCCTGCCTATTCAGAGTTCACTTTGAAAGAAATTCTAATCTACAACCCCAAAGCCATAACCAGATAGCCTGAACTCATTGGACGTAAAGGCACCTGGTATATTAAGCAATTATTACTATTCTGGGACAAATATAACTACCTGCCTGCTTATTTAGTGCCTATTAATCTCCCTGTGGCCCTGCAGACCAACCATCCTCAAGAAACTATAGCCTTCAATTAATCAACCTCAACCCAATTATTTGACGGTCTCTACATAGCACTCATATGATTAGTTGACTCTATGGTGCCCATCAATGGGCCTTGCTTGGAAAATTGCTCTTCTATATTGTAAACTTATCCCCCATTCTGTAGTGGGCTCTTTTCTCTGGGCCTGCAGGCCACCTGCCAGTTCCCCTGAACCTGCTGCAGGCTTGCTCTCTGACACAAATTGAGAGAAATGGGTTACTAATTTTGTGTCTCACAGGTGTAGCAAATTGTGGAGAGAAGAACCAAAATGAGCAACATTAACTGAAGCTGTAAATTTGAAGACAAAGCCAGTGGAACAGAGAAATACAAAGCAGGCCACAGTACAGTCAAGGAGTCTGCTGCAAAATGGGATAAAAAAGCTGATAAAGTATCTACCTCTGAAGCCAACAGCCAAGGTACTCAAACATGAGAGGTTGAAAATACTTGTTTATTCTTCAGGAAAATATAGCTATATAGAAACAAATTTCTAGTGTGAGGGTTGAGGGATTTTCAAGAAAATTTGGACTGGGGGAGATAGAGAATTTGCGGCTTCTGATTGTAGGATCCACACGTTTTCATAAGTTGATGGCTCAATGTTAAAATTTGACTGGGTGATGTTGTCAGGATACCAAGAGTACTGCAGAGCTTCAGCAGGTGAGAGAGGAGTAGAAGCAGTTACTGGCATGGCTCACCAGATGACGGGACCTAACTTTACCAGATAAGAAAGGGCCTTCTCAGCCACAGCCCAAGGCCCAGCTGCTGGCAAGGCAGAGTTAATCAATCCTGTGAGCGCCAGGTAAAGCACTCCCAGGAATTGATTACCCTGGCCAGTGGCATCAGAAGTGAGTGGGGTTGAGATGGTTGGTTTGGGTGTTGGGGGTGGTTTCATGGGGACCAGGTAGGCAGCAGGATTGTTGTACTTCCTGTTGAAGATCAAAGAGTAAATGATGATTGCTTTGCTGTCACAGACAATTTGGTAGGGTTTCTTGGGTGGGTGTACTACTGCAAGTCTTCCAAGGTCCAGGGTTTGTGGTCAGGATTTGGGGGATACTTAGTAAAATGCACAGGGCCAAATGGTGCGTTGGGTGGATGATAGTAGTCAAAGGCCTCAGTTTTGTCAACTGGAGTCTGGCTATCTATCCCAGTGGGTGGGTACTGACGCTTGGGTGTATGCAGATGGAAGATTATCAACAATATGTATGTAAACAGATTGGTGAACCAAAGGTTCATAACTTTTTTATTTGGTAAGGATGACAATACAGAAATTTTTCAAGTGCTTCTGATTTATATACTTACTCACATGCAGGTGCCTCTGGGCATTCTTCTGGTGCTATCTGTGTGGCAAGGCTTGGTATCTCAGGTTCTGCTGTTTGGTTGGCTGCTTCATAGTCATTTTTGGGGTTTTCAGGAACAGTTGTTTAGCTTTTTGGTGGTCCATCTTGGCTTGGCTGGCCATTGCTTCTGGCAGGATTGGCTTCTGGGGTTATGAGGGTTTTCCCAATTTGATCACCATTTTTGGACTGGCTTGACAGGCTTCCCTGAGCCCAAGAAGCTTGATTAAAAAAGGGTTCCCAATTGGGGACCCCAAATTACTTAATGGAGGGTGGGCTTGATCTGGGTTTACTGGGCAGCTAAAAATAGCCTGCCCAAGTCCAGCCAAACCCACCAAGGCTTGGGTGTAGGTTTTGGGGCCCAATACGGGCCCCTCAGCTGCCACCAGGATGAGAATGATTCCTGCACCTGGATTTGCTTCAAAAAGCAAAAATCCAGCTGCGGGTGAATCTCCCCCGCCCGCTAGCCCCGCCTGGTGGCTAGGAGCGGGTTTGATTCCTGCCCGGGGCCTTGAATCTGTTACTTTTGTAACAGATGTCCCAATTCAAAAACCTTTGCCAACCAGCAGGTCAAGTGCCACACTTTTATGGCAACAAATGACGCATAATTAATTTATCAGAGTTAGTGGGCAGAAAGAGGGTGAGATTCAGAACTATGAGGGGCATCTGATCAGCTCCAGCCTTGACCCATTTTTATTTGACATCGTTTAGACTGTCTAACATTTTTAAGGGTCTGGCAGCAGTCCAACATTGATTTATAGTCCTGCAAGTCCATACTATTCCCACTAATTGATGTTCTACCATAACAGTGAGTGAGTTCCTTGACAGCTGGGGGTCAAAATGTGGATTGGACAAAAAGATTAATACTAGAAAGCAGGGTATGATCTGGCTGGACCAAAGATATATTACAACCTTCACCAGAAAAGAGCAATACTGACCAATCATTCAAGTGCAGTGTGAGAAATAGGGAGTAGATTTAATATAAAAAAACCCTTGCTCTCAGCCATAATAAATTGCGGCTTCAGCAACAGCCAAAAGGTTGCCTCTAACAATTTCTGAAAGGCCACAGGGGGAAAGAAATTAACTGAATACTAAAAAAGCAACAGACAAAACCAAATGACCAGAATTACTAAATGATTTTGAATGTTATTAGGTTATAGAATAATGAAGCAATGTCTTTTAAAACTCTTATATTTGTTTAAGACAGGTGAGGGAATTGGGGTGGGAGGTTAAATGTCAAAACTAATTGACCGATGATATGCGCAAATATGAGTGCATTTCTTGAGGCAGGGAAATTTGGACAAATTTGAATGGATAAAATCAAAGAAAAACCAAATCAACTAAAATTGAGGAACCTGATTTAAATGCACATACCACGGCTCCCAGGTACTCTTGCACATAACATTTGACCAGGGGTGTCTCATAGGTGGGTTAGGTGGAGGCATCTTGAGAATAATTTCATAAGTAATAATGTGAGAGCTTTTCTTGAGCTTTTTTGTAGACCTTTGAATAAATATAAAGACATAATTTGATAGAGATCCAAAAGCATTTGGTGGGGATTGAAGTGGAGGCCTAAAAGAGAGGCGTAACTTTACATTATAGACACAAGAAGTGCTTAAACCATATTAATGGCATCAGATGTAAGCAAATACCCACTTTTATGCTGCAATAAATTGGAATTGTTACCACCTTTTATTTCACAACCCCAATTTCTGATAATGACTATAAATTGACCCATTTCTCAATGATAAACAATACGTTTTTGGTTCCAGAATTCTTTATTACATTTAAGCTTTACTTGTAACTTTGTACTATCCAATTCATCGATAAACTCGAAATTAGTATACACCTCTTCAAAGGTCTTCTACTATCCACTTTCTTCTAAGTGGCTAATTGATTTCCATGATCGTCATTACACATTTAGTTTTAACTAATTCGTGGGGTTGAACCCTAACAAAAACTAGCACTCAGATCGAAAAGCCTTTGATTTGGGCACCTTCGCTTCAAGCAATTCGACTTACCCAAGCGTACCCCATTGGACCAACTGCTGTTGGCACAGCAAATCAATTTCCATAAAACCTATGCAAACTCTGAGCTTCAATTTTTAAGCATTAACAGGAACAGCAGGGCTAGCATAAAGTTGAACCCTAGCTGATCAAGATTTTCCAGGCTTGAGCATAATTTTGCTTTCACATGGCAAATCCTAATTTCGCTTGTATAGCACATCTCTAACTTTTTACTATCAAGTAACTATGAATATCTTACATCACAAAAGGTTAGTGTTATAGTTTTAGGGATGCTTATGCCGCCTGATCCTAAACTATTACTTCTAGCTGGCATGTTTATAGCCAAAAAAATCGGGACAAGGTTCAGGAAGATGAGGCGAAGGCTGGTGATGCTGAAAAAGAGAAGGAGAAGGAAAGAATTGAAAAGGTAATTATAACTTTCTCGGTCGCAGTTTGAACTTCGGTTGATTTTTTACTCTGGTTTCGTTTTCTAAATCCAAGAATTTATTGGCGGTTTAGTACAGTCCCTTGTTTCTATTTTTTGTCTTAGTCATCGGAAACATTTTTGTGTAGAGCAAGTGTTTGATCTTAAATCGGTTAACATCCCCAATACTGTATATTAAGTATCGACCACGGTATTATTTGGTGTCTTTTACTTTAAGATCCTGTCAGAGAAAATTAATAATCCACAGGAATATTTTCCTTTTTCTGAAGTACAAGTATTGAATCTTTAAAAATTAATCTCACTCAAGAAATCAACTAAAGCTTTGGTCAGCAGTTTTATAGTAAACTTTTGAGTCAAGGTTCTTTCCTAGCGCATCCGTGCTTTTTTGCTCCTTTTAAAGATGTGCTTTGTATAATTTCATAAGATGAATCTGGCTACGGGAATAAAATACACTTTATCATAAAATATGATATTTGACTTTCTTTGATGCTTTAATAAATCTCATCGTTTAATTCAGCTCTTTATCTAATTGCTTAGCATGACCAATAAATATATATAAACTTAATTTCCCTATCAATCCTAGTTATATTTAATTCAAACTAATTTTTCATTCTATCTAGGAAAGAGAAGCACGACTCCAGCAGCTCCGATCCAGAGCGCAGAGCCGCTATGGCGACTCTAATTCTGCAGCACTTTCAACAGACATTCCAGTCAAGACTTCTCTCATAAAAGAACGCAGCTACGCCATTGAGAATAGGGCAAATAAGAGGAAATTGGCAGCTGAAAAGGAGCATGGTGAAAGCATTTATGATGGATTGACAACCGCATCCATATTGGCTAGTTTAAAAAATAATCATCAGTTGCCTGAACCTATTCCGGTTCGCGAGCCTAGCCCAATTGAATCCCATCCACTCGAGGCAGTTGATTTTCATCAAGAGTTTTTGCATCACCTCAATTCTAATTCAGTCAGTCTTTACACAAAAGAAATGCTAACTTATTTTTTACAGAAGCAGAATGAAGCCAAACCTTTACCAGAAGCCAAAAAAGTGCTTAAAGAAAAGCCTGCCATCACAAACACCTTCCTTGTTAAAGGCAATGGTAAACGTTGCTATATTTGTATATTAATTATATTGTTTTTCTTTAGAAAGTAAACCTTGGTATTACAAAGAAAACTTTGATCAGATACCTGAAAACAAAAGGTAACATTGCTGCTTTCTTAATGCTGAGCTTCTTTCATCAGATTCAGAGATCAGAAAGGAAAGTGTTTTCATGACCCCTTAGAAGATATTACAAGGCAGCTTAAACGAAGATCTGGCCTAGAGCGTCCAGCAAGCCCCATGAAAGAACGAAATGTATCAAAGGTATAAGAATTATTTAAATGCTTTTTAAACTTTAGACTGTGGATCAACTTAGAGCTGAAAGAGTTGAACGAGAAGCAAGAGAACGTCAGCGAACACAATTACTTTTAAGCTCTTCCAAGTTCTTGGACCAGGAGCCAATGACTTCTCAGTCCTTCCATAACCAGTACAATCCATACGATACCCATCAGGCTAAAACCTCATTTAATCATCATTCACCTATCAAGAAGCATAAATCTAAGAAGAACAAGAAAGAAAAAAAGAAAAAGAGCTCAAAAGCTAAGTATTAGCATCTGGTAAGCTGGCTCTGTAGCTTAAGGGTTATCTTTCAGTTTATATATTAATATCATAATTTATTTATTAAGCTTGTGTTTGTAGCTGATCTTTCATTGCTTAGAACAGACTCTTTTTTATGTGCTCAAAGTTCTTACATAAAAGTGAAGGCACTCCAAGGACAATTGTGCTTTGGTGTGCTCTAAGTCTATAGCTTAGCTAATAAAACCAAATTCCAACGCTAGCAATTCTTAGAGATCTGGTGCTCTATTATCAAACTCTGACTCACATTGCAGCTATATTGTAGTGGGTTAGAAATCAATCATTTATCTTCTCACTAACAATCAAATGCTGCAAAGTTTATAAGTAAAAACATGATGATCATAGAAAAGGGGTTTGTCCAGAAGATTAAGAAGGCTGAACTACTATGTTTTAGGTACTCTCTGAGGCCAGCTGTAAGAAAAACTGATTAATGTTAAAATCACATTTTCTCAAATAGTGCAGTGTCGATAGTTTTTTCCCGAACGGTAAAAAACAAGGTAAAATCAATCAATTGAAATTGCCTTAAAACATATACATCCCTAAATAATCACCAAACTTCTGAACTAAAAGATATGGCATATGAAGAATAGTATTGTATCTATAATTCACTACTGTATACAATGCTTAAGTTGGTTTTGAGTTGCTTCGATAAGTAAACTAGAAGAGTGCTTTTTAAATAAATCAGATTTGATGATAGCCAATGATGTATCCCAGAAGTAGTTTGGGGGATCAGAAATGAATTCATCTCGATTGCTTTACTGTATATCTTGCTATTCTGGCTAGGTATAAGCAGTTGCATACTTTAACGCAATTGGGCATATGTAAAGGTGCAACAATAAATAAGATACACATAGTAATTATTTTCATGCTGCATGTCAGGAAATCTGAGTTCTATGGGTCAGCTAACCTATCTGTAGGGAATTACATTCCTTGCCCCCAACTATTGGGGGTTTCTGCACTAGAATCTAAGGATTCAGTGGCTTCCTCGTCCACACAATTCAACATTAAATTTGACGCAATCAATGTTAATAACCTAGTAGTTAAAAATGAATGTGTAAACCCAGCCCGTGCCAACGTTAAAAATTAGCCCAACCAATCAGAAACCAGCTTGTAAACGACTGAAAATTAAGGGAGCAAACAAACGGAAAACACAGCTACACTCTAGCCAATCAGATGAGCTCAAACTTAAAAATGACATGGATAAGATGAAAGACAAATGCGGAAACAATCACATAGACAGACAATTGATGAAAGGCAACCAATCAGATAAGGATTTAATGAATTTCAAACATAGAATGGGTTATGCAATCAAGGATTTTAAATAGCAATGGCCAATCAGATAAATTAAAAGCCAAATTTGAATGTGGAAAATACACTATTTACATATCCACCAATCAGAAGTCGCAACCACTCCAGAATTGAACTACATGCAGGATAAGCTTCCAAAGGCATTTAATCAGGTCCAGGGCAGAGATGCTGGAGAATGCATTACCACAACCAAGCTTTCAAAGGCCAATCAGATCTCACAGCCCAACCAAACCAAACCCAAGCCAAGTATGAATAAGAACCAGTTCAATGAATTAAGTATCTGGGTAACTCTTCAAGCCTTGGTTATCACTCTTGTAGGGTGCAGCCTGCTGCAGACCTGCAAGCAATTATTTGCCCTCATCTGTCAAAACACACCAAGGTGTGATAAGTGCAGAGTTTCACCCTCAAGTACCAGCTTAGTATATAACATCAGGATTCATCTTTTCTGCCAAGACTGATCTTCTCTGTTTACGCTGCTATTAGGAATATTTTTCTTTTGGCTTGGTTCTTTTTCTCTCAACTTGCAACCATAAGGCTGCTCTTGGTTGTCAACATTAATTTCCCTTGGTTCTTATGCCTTTAAAACAACCTAATATCAGGAATGTTTCTGACACTAGCCAAATTTCTACTATTGTTCAATTTGGCACAAGAAAGAAATTGTGGAATCAGATAATCCTCAATATAATTGGGATTTTCTACCCCTGAAACAAGAAAATAAAATTATGGAAGTCCAAACAGAACTTGACTCAGACCAGAATAATTTATCATCTGGGCAGGCACCCACAACCCAGAGAGCTGTGGGGCAGCCTCCCGCCAGCCACCTGGGTCCAGGCTCTAACCCCCTCTATCCAATCAGATCCCATCCAAAGATGCAACCAATAAAATAATTCCCATCCTCTAGGGATAAAAATAGAGGGCAAACCATTTAGCCCTGAATTATTCAGGAATAATGCCCAAACCTTGATCATCAATCCTGGCCCCACCCAATGGGGATCTGGGCCCCAGACCACATGGTTGGGGCCAAACTCATGCCAAAACCAACAAACTGAGCTAAAATAAACCAGGTAGAGGCCATGAACCCTTTGCCCCTCATGATCAAGGTCAAGTCAGAATCCATTGGTCCCAGCCAAGAAATTGCAAACCAGTCACTGATAATAGGTGAACAAAGGTTTGACCTTGTTCCAATTGCCCAATTTCAACCCTTATCAGCTAGACTTTGGGGTTCACTCATTCATTGGTTTCACTCACACTTGCATAAATTTGCACAGTGAGAGGCACTATATATAAAATGTCCCCTCTCAGTGATATTTTGTGCTATCATTGAGAAAAACACCCCTCAATAATATAAGTTCATCCCTACTCTTACTCCAACCACTAGATTAGTTTGAATTCAACCTCAATCCCCAACAGAGTGAAGATGAACCACTTCATCTTCACAGCTGTACTCACAGCCTGCCTAGTATCAGGGAATCATTCCTGGGGTAGGAAGGAACCTAAGTAATGTAAAAGAGTAGTGGGATGGAAACCCACCAAAGATGATTCTACCGGAATTCCAACCATCAAGGTATTCATCACATAGCCACATAATTTATAAGAACCCAAGAAAGGTGAAAAATGAGTCAACCCATAGTATATTGCAACATAGGTCAAGTCATACCAAGGTGCTCCTGGGCAAATCACTGGAGGAGGCAAAGAAGGCGGAGGAGAGGTTTTATCACATGTGGGAGGAGACTAATGTTTGGTATTGTAAAGCCCAGCTGTAAAGACACAGCAGAACTTACTTTCTATAATCAATGTAGGAAAACAGATAGCAATATTGGGTTGAACTTCAATGATAGCTTAGTTATCAACCAGTCAAATTTCATTTATTTATAGGTAAAAGGTAGTGAGGGGAGATTGTGTAGGAATAGTGGGTGCAGAGAGTGCATTTCATGCATGTCAAATGAAGTTGTCACTTGTTACTTTCATAGCCCCGTACTCTACTCAAATTTGCTTGCAATCTGGGTTCTCGACAAGTGCTCACTACTTAACAATAAAGATTCAAAATAACAAGGGCTTTTGAATGTGGGTTTGGACATGCAGATCCAATTCATATTTGCCAATATACAGTTGCATGCAAGACATGACATCATTTTCATGCAACCAGTTATTTATGCTGGAAGTTTGTTTCATCTTGATTTTGCTTGTGATTGGGGTTCTTGACAAGTCGCTATTGATTAAGGAAAGTTGTCAGGCTTGGCAAGATCTTTTGAATACAAGTTTAAGAACCGATTTTAATTCCATACTCAATGAGTTACGCTTGCATGAATAGAAACATCCATGCATTAATCTATTCATGTAAAATGCATGAATACCCATCTTTGAGTAAATAGCAATTTTACTGTCACCTGGCCCAGATATAGGATAATTCCCAACTTCTAATGACCAGGTAATTTATGTCAGGATAATCCTGACAGGTATACAGATAATCCCAAGCCAAGGATTTGATAGCATTCTTAACTCATATATTGGAATCAACTTTGTGATCTTCAGCAAAACAAAACCATGAGACTAAGCAGAGCAGAAGCAGAAGAGATTTCTGCTTCCAAGCCATCTGAGAGTTAATTTAGAATCTACTAATTTACTAAGTAAAGAATATAGAAAACCAAATTTATTGATTCAGGAATTAAAATTGTTAGAGCACTGGGAAAACCCCCAATACTACTGGCTAAGTACTGGGAATTCAGATTGGGAATGTGGAATAATGTCAGGTGGAATTTGAGGTGGAAGATTTACCCTGTGGCTACTTTCTGGTTGATCATTTTGGTCTGACTGCTGCCAAGCAGTCTGCAGAATGCAGCTTACAGCAGTCAAACATACTAGTTGAAAAGAGAATAGGAAGCTATGCAGGTTGGCCTGAGGCTGGTTCAAACAAGCTGATATTTTGATTGGGCTTTTTCTGCAACATCATCTTCAGGCTTGATCAATGATTGATTAGCTTGGGCATTGGCCTGTATTGATTGTTTGTTATTAGTAGTGGTGGTTTATGCTGAACTTTGATTAAGGAAACAGTAGTTACGGAGTCCAGCGTCTGTAATCATTGGTTTAATTGCTTTCCAAGTTGTTATTGAACCCGCATTTGCCTCTGAGCTGCTTGGTAAGTTTGAAACAGACTTAAGTTTTAATTGATTTTTAGACTGCCAATGTTGATTTGAAAAAGGTTTCAAGTTTGATCCCTGAAGGTAATTGTCTGTATTAAAACTGTCTTGACGTTGCTTTGTATTTAGATCTCCAGTTTCACTATCCAGGAGTCCCAAAAGCTGAATTTCCCTATTAATAGAAACAACTATAAACTTGTGAGGCAGCCAAGGTTCTGGAATAATTTTAACTTCTTAGAGATGTTCTAAAAGGCAAGATTTTCTTGTGTTTGTACCAGTTATTCCAATAAATTTAAGCTGTAAGGATTTTAATCCTCACACCTAGGGATTGAAGGGTATCAGCCTGACTTTGCAATCTTTGGGCCCTCACCAGAAGGGCTTGGTCAAGCCTATTATGAAGAACCAGGTCAACTTAACTCTCTGTACACTAGACCCTGGCCCTCTCTGGCGTCACCCAGCTCCTCCCTGTCCATTGCAGCATACACATCTACATACTACATCTTGACCTACTTTGTTGGCAGCTTTGGTTGATAAAACACTCATGCCAAGGTGTCAGGGATCCACTCATTGGGAATCTTTTCCCCAATTGAATAGAGAAGAGCACCCAAGTTGAATTTGATCAGAGTGGAACCTACTGGAATTCCTATCATTAGCATGTGTAAAAGGTGACCAAATAGACGGAATCTTCCCAAGAAGGGAGTGAAGTGATTGAGAAGATAATAGACACTGGTGTATCTCAAGACCAACCAGGGGGGCTTGGGGTGGATGATTGGGGGAATTGAGCTGTTTCAACATAAGGGGCATGTCTTTGACACAGACCAAAACAATACCAAATTGAGTCATCAGATTTGTCAGTAGGAGTTGGTTCAGGGTTTTTGAAGTTAACATTTTCTTGCCCATAAGTGATTAACACACACCAAGTCCATACAAGGAAGATGAACTTCATGTTGCTGGGGGGAGAACCTTAAAAATCTACTAATCAAGTGTTTAGAATTGAGAATATAGATTTATTGGGTTGATAGAAATAAAGAAATTTTTGGAGCAATTTAGATGGGAGGAATTTGTCAGTTTAAATACTGACTTCAAGTGAGGAAGGGAACATTGTGGTTACCAGGTGGATCTGCAAGAGTGATTTGTGAAGTATTGCCTTGCAGGACTGCAGCAGGCTGCAGCCTGCAATGCAAGAAGAGGCAGGTTGGGATATTGCATTGCAGTATTGTACCTTACTTTGGTTGGGGATGGAATCTGGGGCTGGATGAGCAGCATTTCTTTGGCTTGGGTGGTTCACTGGGTTTGATTGGTCTCTTGGGCCTCTCAATATCTGTTTTGGATGATTTCCGCATTTATTTTTAATCTGATTGGCTGTTGTATATTTATCAGAGCCAAACTTTAATGCTGAATCAATATCCTGGTTATTTTTGTCATCCAGAGCCTTGGTTTTCAATTTTGAATTAGAATTTATGTTGTGGCCTTGGTTTTCATGTTCACTTTCAATTTTGCTTTCAAAATTGGTTTTACTACATTCATTTATCAATTTTGAATGTGTTTTCAAATTGAATTTATTAAAGGATTCAGTTTTGCCCTTGGTTTCTAATTTAGCATTTAAAAATGCAAAATTTGTGTTAGGGATGGAATCCCTTACACAAGGTGTTCTGATGAATGATGACCATTCACCTCATTGTTACATCCCTGATAGGATTATAATTTGCCAACCTCCTGCCATACCTGCTGCAGGTATTATCCACTACTCTTGAGTATTACACTTAAACATCAGTTAGCCTCCTTTTCAAAGATTACCTTGTCCTCCCATAAGTTTTGAACCCAGGATCTATACACATCTGTTAGTAACTTTAAGTCCAAACTCTTAAATTTTGCTTTTATTTAAAACTCTAAACTCAGACAGGGGTTTCCTTGATTTTCTGCTTGTTTTTGCTAAACTTAAGCAGCAACATCACCCACTTTTTCTCTTTCTGCTAACTTGTTTCCTGTCTTTGTTACTTAATCTTTTAGAGTTAAGAAGACAACCAGCTGATGTTTGCACCATACCATACATTTTAACCAACCTTGGTTAATCCATCTTTCATTTCTTGCACCTCACTTTTCCAAGCAAAGTAAAAGGCTTGGTTTTGCACTCTCAACCCTAAGTTGAGATTGTTTGACTTTTTCAGGGTTTTCTCCTCTGACTACCTTCATTTTATGGATTATTCAGAGATTATTTCACCAACACAAACAGTCCAGAACCAAGTTGTCAACACCATGTTTAACTTGGATGTCAACCTAGACAGAGATCAAAACCAGAACCCTACAGACAAGCCAAATGTTAGTTTATGTAACCTTGATCAACTTAAAATACCTTTTTATATGGAATTCTGGTTTTCAAACAGACTTCCCAACTTTAGTTCTGCCTCTTTTTTTTGAGATTAACTCAATAAGAGATGTCATTATACGCTTGAAAGCTGATTGGCTGCCTCCAGCTTGCTTGACGCTCTTGAATCCACTTGTACTAGTTGCATATATGGCTTTGTACTTCACTTACATTAATTTTCAGCGCATAACCCACTTAATTGTTTCTGATTTTGTGGCTTGTTCTTGCTTTTTCTCTTTTAATTATGAGATTTTACAAATCTTTCAGTCCCAAATCAAGTCAAATATGCTACAGGTATTAATCTCAAACATTATCTTCATGAAAATCATTGGTAGATCCCTTCATATTTCAGGATCCTCTTAGATTGTTCCAGACCAGTTTGAGTATTTAAGTGATCAGTTTTTATTATTTGTACTTGTTCCAACAATAAAGCTATCCCTTCTATTCTAAGCTTGTATACACTTTTCTCTTGCACCCTCCTTTTTTGAAACCATGAAAGGAAGTCTATTCCTGTTCTGGTTTCTAGTTCTTTGCCTCCCTGTGGTATTGGCCCTTGACAATCCAACTCCCACCACAGATTGGCACAATTCTTCTCCTGATGACTCCTATCAGAAAGAGTCCCTGGCAAATGGTTGGTTCAAGTATCCCTCTGGTCACTGGGGAAGAAAGTTTTAGTATGGCTGGTTCACAACTCTACCTCCTTCTGCTGAACCTTCATTGGTGAGACCAAATGACTCTTTCTACCTGTTTTCCTATCTAGTAGAATATTAACTGCTGGGTAGATTCAGCTCAATGATGGATTAGTTTGCCTTTCTGGGGCACTTTGGTCATTTAGCTATGGTTATGCTCCCTATCAGTTTGGTGATTACAGGGCTCAGCATAGGGGCCTTGGCTCATCAGATTGGGAACTTGTTCACTCTCAAATGGGTCCCTGGCAGACTTGCAGCCAAAAAGATACTTGTTAGGTTTTGTGACTTGTGTTTTTCTTTTCTTGAATCTTTTTATCTTGTCTTCCTATCTTTGAAGTCTTAGTTTTATTTATGATTTTCCTTGACTACTTTTACTATCAGTTAGTAAATCTTTTTAGTGGTACATAAACCTTGATAGTAGATTGTTTTGATCCATCAGTTAGTGGTGACTGATACCCTGACCTAGAAATAGAATTTTTAACCCAGTCTTCTGTCATTAAGCCTAGACCTTATTTTATCTTCTTAGGTTTAATTGATTGTCTTGGTCCTTAATTTACTTCCTATAAGCCGTTAGGAACTTTAATTACATTATTATTACAAACTTTACCTCCCTCTTATATCTGATCAATATAAATATATTGGGGTTAAAAGCTTTAGTTTACAATAGCCTACCCCATAGCCTCAGACCTTACATATAAGCTATTTCTCTCTGTGTTGAGAGCTTGCCCCAACAACTTCTTTTTCTTCTATCTTTACCTTTCAATTGATGAGGAGCAACTTTTGGAAATGCTTTGAATATGGAATTAAGAAGAAGAGAAGTATATTTTATTGGATAATACTTTTGACTTATATAGCTTGTGCTGTGGCAGGGATATAAGTTGGATCAAAGATAAGGATGGTCATGTGAAGAATGAGTTCGGGTCACTGGATACTTGGACAAGTCATGTGATATTGGTTTGTTGCCTTTCTTGGTATGTAGAACTGTATATTGGATTAGCACCAAACCAGGCAATGACTGGATGTTAAGTGTGCTGGCGGTGACCAGAATACCTGTACATCCAGCTCCTTGACACAATAAAGAATTCTATACTTTCAACTTGATTAGTAAAATACCTTCCAGGTTTAGGCTATGGGAAAGCCTCTTCATCTTGTGTGAGTGTTCTTTCTGCTCTTGTTTATCACCACCTGGGTAAATGCAGAATGGATGCTGAAAGCTCTCCTTGCTCCCACTGAACCTGTTGAAGGATTGGTATGATGCAGATCTTGTTACCGTAGAATGCCAAATGAAAGACACAGTGAAACCTTGGAAGATAAAAAACTAATGCTGATCCTCAGCCAGACCCTTGAAAATGTTGAACAGTTTGAATGACATTGTTGATAAAAAATGGGTCAAAGTTGGAGTTGCACAGGTAGCCCTTGAAAATCTGGACCTGCCCTGCTTTTTGCCAATCAATTATGATAAGAGAATCACCCGGTATACATTGTTGAAAGAAAGCAGCGCTTGACCTGCTGGTTGCCAAATTTTCCAAAACATGACATCATCGAGTCAAATTCAAGTACAGGCCTCCTAACTGCTGGAAATATTCTCATCAGCTAACCAGATGCTGCAAACCCCATCTTTGCCATGTTAAACTCTCTTAAAACTTTTCCTGCACCCTCTTGTAACTTATTTCTAGATATATTATTCATCTTGGAAAATAAAGAAAGTTCTTAAAAAATGCTTGAATACTCGGGTCTTATGGCCCCTGTGTTTGAAAAATTTGCCAGTTCCACTATGAGAGCTGCCACCAGCTCCCTTGCTGTACATTGGTCTGCTATCTACTTGGCCTGCTTGTCTAGTTGTTATTCTGATTTTTCTTTACAATTGCTTTTCATGACTTCAATTTTGGTAGCTGCCTTCTGTTATACATCCAAAGACGCAAAATTAGTGAGCCCCTCCACCCAATTTGGTTTTGTGCTGCTCAAGAAGTTGACAATTTGTTTTCTTTACTCTCACTGTTTCCCCCTGAATATTTCAGCGCACTATTTAGCTTGTACAAGAACATACCATATGATCATTCTGCTGGCAATGGTTCCAATGTAGGATCTCTAGCTCAAGCCTTAAATTTTAGCACAGGGGATCTTCTCGACCCCTTCTCCAAGTCAATCAACTTTAATTCCTCAGCTGATGTCTATATGAACCAATATTCTTGTGTAACGGAAAGCATTGGGGCACCCAGAGAAGAACATGTTGGAATGCGTATTCAAAAGAAATTTAACACCCCTATAACCCTACAAAACCATGAACAGTTTAAGGACTTTGCATTTCCATTGAGGGCTAAGACTGCTCTGGGGTTTAATCCAATTCCATCCTGGCCCAGGCTATGTTCTGACCTCTTTACCAACTTCTGAACTAAGCGGGTCCTTGAAACATTAAGTTTCAACTGGGCCTTCTCAATATGGCGGAAGGCTTCCCCCAGACCTTGCAGCTGCTTCTCTCGACTGAGAATTTACAAGTTCTACAATCTGCATCACCAAAACTTAGTATGGTTGAAAAGCTTCCAAGACTTTACCCAGAAATCTTTTGAACACAGCACCAGCAGTTTGTGTTCCCGGTGAAACCCTATTCGATTGAAAAAGAGCAGCGGGTGCTAATAGGGCAGTAACGTCCTTTAGTTCTTCATTTATTAGGAGCTGGTGATAATCCTTTCCTGACAGAGAGTATTGAATTAAATGTGGCCAAAAATTTCAGCTAGCAGGTCCTCATTTTGATGCATGGGATGAGTTGTTCATAATATCCTTGTCGTTATTCTAAAATTGATATGCGCATGTATATTACTTTCTGAGTTCGCACACAACAATTAGTGAAAAAAATGAGCTAAAACTCTCTTTGATGAAATTAGCGTTCCCGTCCTGTTCAACCCTCTCACAAATAGCAGCCAAGCTTCTTTCTGACACCTAACCTTTATGACGATAGATATATTTGGTTGGGCTGCCTTAAAGGAGGGTAGATGAATTAAAATGGCTTTTTGAGTCAAGCCTAACTTAAATAGGCCCAACAGTGATGCTATAGTGGATAACCTCATGATCGGTACGATTTAATAATCAGGTTAAGGTTTTAAGTTAACCTACCTGGCTTTCAAAAGTATCAAGCGCAAACCTTTTTTCTTCGATAGTTCGCTCTTCTGGCTGGTTCTTGGGAAAGTTCCTGACAAAATGATCTATAAGTCAAGGTTTAAAGCCATGCCAAGCTTAATCCTTTTATTTTAGTTCGAACGTGAGAGCTTTTGCCAGAAAGGCTTAAACTTTACTTAAATTTGAATTTCCCAGACAACAAATATTTAACTTTTAAGGTTGAAAACAGTTACAAGTTGTACTTTCTGGGTGAAAGTGATATAAAAGTTAACTTACAAGGTGGATAAAGATTTAGCAGCCAATCAAAGGACCGGCGAGTAGAAGGACAAACGTGTAAAAAGCAAGCAAGTATGATTTCACTTCAATAAAAAAGATATTAAAGGCTGCTCTTGTAAAAAAATCTTTATAAAATTTTTCCGCGTGTAAGTATTTAAAAAGCTGATATTTTTGTCCAAGTGGAAAAATCAAATTAAAACCTGACAATCTTAAAAGTAGGATCTAAAAGAGAGTGAAAAAGTATAAAGGGCGCGAGAAGAAAAAGGGAAAAGTATTTTTAGTGGCAATCTCAAAAGGCTGCAATAAAAATACTAACCTGAAGGTTTAATAAAGAATGGTAAGGAATTTTAAAAAGAGTTATCTAACTAAGTTCTAAGGACAGTGTGCTTTCAGGCGTAGGGTTAGTTTGTTCAGTTTCAATAAGATTTGACTCATCCTTTACAGGTTCTGGGGGGAATCACCGATATCATTAGCTGCTTCTGATAGAAGAGTCTGGATCCGTTTAGAGCTGGGCAAAACAATTGTTGGATCAAGCTTTCGAAACATATTTAAAAAGGATGCAGATGTAGCGGAAGTGATTGGCACTTTATCGGTGTTTATCCATTTGACAATCGCTTTCTCTAAACTAGCTGGACATTTTCTTTTCTTGGGTCTTGGCTCGACAATTTTAAAATCCTCCACACGCCTGATGACATCAGAGTTAGCTGGCGTTGGGTGTTGGATTTGGTTTTTGATTGCTCCTGCCGGGCCCATATATCGTGAAAAAACAGGCTCTTTAGCCTCTTGTATGGCCTTTTCAAGTTCCTCGGGGGGTAATGGGGAGCGTATGCTGAAGCCATGTTTGACACGCAAATGTTTTTGAAGCGTTGAAAGAGGAGCATCTTTCCGATATTTATAGTTGCAAACTACACAGTGAATATCGCTCCCTTTGGTAGGGAAATACTGGTAAATGGCCGATAACATTATAGCCTTGCAGTCTGCTTGACAAATATAAAACAGTTGTCAACAAACTTCAATACGATATCTTTCAGAGCAAGCCATGCTTTGATTAGCATGAGGCTTTAACCAATTGGCGGCTTTGACAGGTTTTCAAACCCGAGAGAATATGACACAAGCCATGATTGGACATATTCTGGTTCTGATTGTACATAATTCTGATCAATCTATTAGAAATGTAATAATATTTTATTAAGAGCACCATTTGAAATAACAGCTAAAAATATATTGAGAATTAAATAAGCGTGTATCACAGTATATAATATTATCTTGAAGCATACTTCTATATATTTTTATACAGACCTGAATGTCTAGTCCAGGAATTGAAGTTTTATCACAATACAACTTTATACAAAAATAAACTGTGAAGTTTATCAACCTATTCCAATTATTTATTTTTAATTGGATATAGGTTTATTATGAGCCATACTTGTATTCTTCAATATCAAAGCACCTTAAATTTACATAATGTAAGATCCATAAACCTCATCACAATAAAGTTAGCTTTAGAGGACTTATTTCATTTAGATGGGGTTTAATATAAATCAAAAATAGCCAACTTCACCCGACACTTTAGCCTGGCAGTGCCAAAGAAGCCATATCTGTTCCAAACCAAGCTTGCAAGTCCAATGTTTGGGGCAAATGGTAAGAATTATAGCCATTAAAAAATTAAAAAGTGAACCATAGCTTTATTCACTCTTTTGAAGTTAAAAGAGATATAGATCCAAGTAAGGATAAGTGATTTGTGATGCTTGAAATTGAAATTGAAGCTAGCTGCTTAGTAACTTGGGTGGTATTGTCAGGGATCCATCCAGCAGGGGGTTCCTGAGAACTTGCGGGCAGACGGCCCGCAGGCCTGGAGGGTAGGGCACACCAAAGGATATATGCTAACTTTACAATATATGATAAAGATTTGCCTAGGATGGCCCATGCTACAGGTGTAACAAGTTCAAATCCCATGGCGTGATTTGAACCTCCTCCCAGCCACCAAGCAGGGGGAGCGAGAGCTTGTCTGCACCTGGGGTTGCTTTAAAAAGCAAATATCCAGGTGCAGGAACCACTCCTGCTCAGGAAGTAGCTGTAGGGCCCATTCTGGGCCCCAAAAGCTATGCCCAAGCCTTGGTGGGTTTGGCTGGGCCTGGGCAAGCTAAATTTAGCTCCCCAGAACTCCCAGTTCAAGCCCACCCTCCATTTTGTAATTTGGCGTTCCCAATTGGGAACCTCTTTTTTAATCAAGTTCTTTTGTCTCAGGAATGCCTGTCAAGCCAGTCCCAAAATGGCAGTCAAATTGAAAACGACCCCATGACCCCTGCAGCCAAACCTGCCAGAACCAATGACCAGTCAGGCCAAGATGGGCCCCCAACAAGCCAAACAACTGTTCTGGAAGACCCCAAAAATGACCATGAGGCAGCCAACCAAACAACAGAACCTAGATGCCAAGCCATGTCACACAGATAGCACCAGAAGAGTGCCTAGAGGCACTTGTATGTGAGTAAGTATATAAGTCAGAAGCACCTGAAAAGTTTTGTACCGTCATCCTTATCAAATAAAGTTGTTATGAACCTTTGGTTCATCCACCTAATTCCTTATATATTTTTGATACTTTTCCATCTGCAATCACCAAAGCACCAGCACCCATCCTCAGGAATTGATAGCCAGACTCCAGTTGACAAAACCAAAGCCTTTGACTACTATCACCCTCATGACGCTCCATTTGGCCCTGAGCACTTCACTGAGTATCCCCACAACCCTAATCATGAACCCTGGACATTGGAAGACTTGCAGTGGTACACCTGCCCAAACACACTCAAGGAACCCTATCAAATTGTCTGTAACGGCAGAGAAATCTCTATATACCCTTTGATCTTCAACGGGAAATACAATAACCCTGTTGCCTACTTGATCCCAATGAAACCACCCCCAACGCCCAAACCAACCATCTCAACCTCACCCACTTCTGATGCCGCTGACCAGAGTAGTTAATTCCTGGGAGTGCTATACCTGGCGCTCACAGGATTGATTGATTCTGCCTTTCCAGCAGTTGTACCCTGGGCTTTGGCTGGGAAGGCCATTTCCTACCTGGTAAAGTTAGGTCCCATCATCTGGTGGGCCATGCCTGTAAGGTCTTGCCCATAATGGTGCAAGGGTATAAACTAAAGTGTGTAAAGCATTAGGGTTAAGATTCAAAAGGTACAAAAAGATAGGAACTGTCTGTAAGATAATTTTACAGAGTCCTGCTAAAAACTTATACTGGGTTACAAAAGAAGTAATAGAGTTTAAGAACCCTAAGCAAAGAAGATAAAACAAAGTGTTTAATAGTGAACAATTTGTAACTAAGGGAATGTCAATATTTGGATACTCTCTATCAGCAAACTGGTACATATAACTATTAAAAGACTCTTTAAGGGAAAATAATGGATACAACAAGCCTAAGGCTTGTTATTTTACAAGTTCCATTGGATTTAAGGAAAGTAAAGACTAAACTTAAAAATGAATTAATAAAAATGTACATATTTAAAAAATTAAGATCTCAAGTTAAAATTTGATAAAGAATTGAAGGGTAGAAATCACTTAGAATTTTGGCTTAAAGCCTACTCTTCATAAGCCCTTTATTTATAGGAAAAATCTCTGTCAGTTAGGGAGTGATAGGCAAGGAGGAAAAAGCCAAGAAGAGGAGCAACTGGAGAAGTTTTAAGAGGAACTGGAGGAGAAAGGAGAAACAGAAGTCCAGTTTGAAGCAGATCTGCAAGTTGAAGCTGGGGGGAGCAGTAACAAGTAACTAGGAGTTTTGAAGTGTAAGCAAAAATTGAATCTCTCTAACTCTTTAAAGTAGAGAATATATAGCTAATAGCTAGATGAAAAGCAAAAGACAGCAACAACAACAACAATTTAAACGTGAATTGATATAAAAGAAGGTAAATTACTTTAAAATACTTAAATATTAACTTTTAATTCAAAATCTCCATATTAAAAATGCAGAGATATTAAATTGATTGCAAACACTAAAAATATGATAAGTTTTTAAGAAGCCTGCCATTTGGGGGCAGAGCATAACATTACCCCCTCCAGATCCAAGCTCAGGATGTGCTTGGATATAAGAATTGAGAGCATTAGGACAGTTCTCAAGGTTGGACAATGGCTCCCAAGAACTCTCCTCAACAGAATATCCCTTTCAAAGAACCAAGTATTGAAGGTTATAATAGTGATAAAAATGATTGATAATGGACTCAACCTCATACTCAGGAGTTCTTTTGACCTTGTGAGGAGGAGGTGCTTTGTTGTTCTGATGAGAAGGAGGAGGAGAAGTCTGGAGTTTGAGAAGGAAAGCATGTAATAAGTCATGGATGTGATACCATGGGAAAAGTTGAATGCAGTAAGCTACCTTCCCAACTCTTTTGGTTACGAGAAAAGGCCCTATGAATTGGGGACCGAGCTTACAAGAGGGCCATCTGATAGGAAGATTCTTTGTATTTAGATATACAAGATTGTTGACCTGGATGCTCTTTCCTTCCTGACGGTGACAGTTGGCCTGTACCTTGTAAACCTCAATAGCCTTAGAGAGATTCTCCTTTAATGAATTCTGGATGAGTTGTAGCTGGACCAGGAACTCCTCGGCTGACAGGGAACGGACAGAAGAGATGACAAAAGGGACAAAGGTAGGAGTATAGCCTAAATTTTTCATAAAAGGGGTCATCTTGGTAGAAGAATGGGGGGTATCATTGTAGGAATAGTGGGCTAAAGGTAAGTGAGAAGCCCAATTGTCTTGTTGTTTGTTAGAAAAACAGCAAAGGAAACATTCTAGTGTTTGATTTGTATGTTTGGTTTGCCCATTGGACTGGGGATGATAGGACGTGCTAAGGGAGAGGTGAACATCTAGCTGGGTCATCAACTCCTTCCAGAACAGGGAAATAAACTGTGGTCCACGGTCAGAGACAATATCTCTTGGAGTACCGTGGTGAATAAAGACATGTTTAAAAAAGAGGGAAGCAGTCTTCTTTGCAGTAATGTTGGAGTTACAAGGAGCAAAAATAGCCTGCTTTGAAAATCTGTCTACAATGACAAGTATGGTGTTGAAACCTTCAGACTGAGGGAGCTGGACAATGTAATCTAAAGAGACAGACTGCCAAGGACCCTCAGGGACTGGGAGAGGGCATAGAAGACCCACAGGTTTCTGGGTGGAGTGTTTGATTCTCTGGCAAACCAAACAACCTGTCAGGCACCCACCCACTAGAAAGCAGTCTCCCTAGGTGATGAGTGATTGCAGAGGGATTTAATCCGGTGACCAAGGATCCCACAGGCAAGGATACCATTCCTAAATGGAACAATTCTCCAAACACTGGTATCTGCCTAGCAGCAGGTTGAAGTGTTCCAAGAAGAAGTATGCTCTCAAATAACACAGTAGGAAAGCCAAAGCCAAAGGGCGGAAAACTTGGGGTTCAGGAACCTGGGCTGTGGATTCATAGTTCTTGGTCTTTTCTCTAAGAGGTGGATTGTGTGATAGGGGTGTCGCAGTATACCAAACTCCAGGAATAACACGGCGCCAAGAGCTGTCTAAGAATTGGGATTCAGGAGTAGTACCTGAATCTGCGCACAATCCCATTGAAATGCTGGCTGACACAGTCGGCAGCAGGACTATCCAAAATAACCATCTATACCCAAGAGACTCCATAAGAGGAGTTTTGGGTAATCTCATGATTTGGATTTTAAAGGCTTAAGTCAAGTAAAAAGGTAAACAAATAATTCACAATGGGTGAATTTAGACTTTATTTATTGAACAAATAAAAAGATCATAGCCTACCAGCTTATATAGTATGGTAGTAAAAGATAAATTGGAGGTAACATAAAGGAGATCATCTCCCATGGGGATGAAAATGAAGAAATTTGGAGATCCTGTGCAGTTAGAATTAAAACTAGAATTATTTTAAGTTACTGTAGCCACTATGCTTAAGCTCAGTTTCCTTAAAACAACCCTTTGAAAATTAAACCTAACACAGCAGGGAAAAGCAGGAGATGACCAGCTATTCCCCAGTTAAAACTGGGGAAGGAGAGCAGGAACTAGAAACCAAAACAGAGGACAACGGCTAAGCCATACAGAAACCAAGGTCAAAACCAACATCAGCGTCATTGAAATGCTTAAAAGGATCCATCAAAAGGATTGTTGTAACAGCTGATTGGCTGGAATTGCTATTCAAAGGTAATGATTTGTCTTTAGCAAAACTAACAGTTTCTTTAAGTAATTGACAGTCAACGCAGACAGAAGAAGACCCAGGTTTGAACCCTGTTGTTGAATAATCAACATCTGAAGCAACATTGAAGCCATTATTAACAGGTAAAAATGAAAAGTTACTACCAACTAACTTAATAATTTTAGGAGATTCAGAAGAGATCAAAGGAGAAAGGCTATCTTCTTTTAAACCAAACAATAGATTGTTGTCAGGAGTTATACCAAGTGCATTCCTGACACAACCACTGACATATGACTTGACAAAGGTGGACATCTTTGACCACCAAAAGTGATTGCGGAGCTTAGAAAGAGTTTTCTTATATTCAGCGTGGCCTGCAGCAAGAGAATCATGGAATGTGATGATTATTAGCTGTTGGAGGTCCAGGGAGGGAACTACCAAAAGGTTATTGAAGTATAACACCCCATCTAGTAGAGAAAAGGAAGTATTTGAAACTTTATCATTGTTTATGAGAGCTTCAATAATCTGAGACGAGACCTTGTCAGACAGCTGGGACTCGTGGATTTGCTTCAATATGTCAGGAGTTGTGGTACTGATAACATTAAGTTTGAGAAAGCTCTCGGGCAGAATGACCATCTTGGTGTTGAGGGATTTGTTGTCTTTGTCAACTTTGGATAATAAAAGATGACAACTAAGTGCGTCAGGTAGGGTATTAAGTATACTCTTCTTGTACACAAGCTTGAAGCAGAAATTTGACAGCTCAAGTACCCATCTAGCGTTTCTCTGGGAGATGCAGCACAACTCATTAAAGTAAAGCAAGTTCTTATGGTCAGTGTAAGTGAGGAAAGGCTTTTAAAGTCCCTTGAGATAGCAACGCCAATGTTTGAGTGTTTTGATGATGGCAAGAAGTTCCTTGTTGTGTACAGGGTAGTTTTGTTCAGCTGGAAGGTGTTTTTGAGAGAAGTATGCAACAGGGTGTTGCATCCCATCCCCCTCAAGCTGAAGGAGAACACCGCCAACGGCATAGTTGCTGGCATAAGTCTCAACCAAGAAGGGTTTGGAAGGATCAGGCATCAGGAGAACGAGAGTGGAGACAAAGATGGCATTAGTAGCATCAAACACAAGCTGGGCCTCAGGTGTCCAGACAAAAGAAACAGAAGGCAAAGTAAGGGTAGTGAGAGGCAAAACTAAAGAAGAATTTTTTTTTTACAAACTTAAAGCAATAGTTTGCCAATCCAAGGAAACCACAAAGTTGTGAGCAAGTCTTGGGAACATGTGAGAGAAGGGGGCTAAACTAACTAAGTTTGGCTCCCATCCCAGCAAGATGAACCACCAGGATGCTGCCCAGTGGAGTACTGGGATGGCCGCTCGGAGGGGGGACCAAAGAGAGGACGCAGGGGACAGCTGAGGGAAGTACACATTCAATCCCATCTAGGCTAACCCAGAGAGCAACCAGGGTGTACAAGTGGGAGCAGGATACTGTCCTACTGGAACTAGGGGGGAGCTGGGTTGCCCTCATCTGAACCACGGGTGGGGGAGGCAGGAACCATCTCCAACGCGGGGGCAGACTTGGTATAGGCCATGGCTGGGAACTCCAGGTTGTCACAAGTCAGACTCTTAACAATTTTCTCACCTGAGACAAGGAGCTCACCAGGGAGGTACAAAAGGCTAGAGGGATTGTTACCCACAAGGTGCGGAAAAGTGGAGAACTGTGACCATAACTCAGGAGCAGTTGTCCAGAGGAGGATCACAAGGGGTGCCAAGGTGAAAGTTACAAACTTTAAGGCAGGGAGGATCATGGCAAGAACAGCCACAAAATTCTGAATTAAAATAGGTAATTTTTAAATCTCTGAAATATAATAATTTCCCAGAGGGGGGCAGCCACAAGAAGAAACCAGTAAAAAACAGTAGGAAGCACTTGGGAGCCTTGACGTTGGGTTCGGGTGGCTTGACGGACGCAAAGACAAAGAGTGGGTTCAAAAACAAAGAGAATAAGGTAAAAACTTAAACTTAAACTAAGATTTATAAAGAGTTTTAAAAAAACTAAGTTCAAACAAGTGTTTTGAAAGTGTAAAGCGCTAGCGTGATGATCAAAGGCAGCAACTAAGCTAGAGAGCTTCAAAAAGGAGACCGGGTTGGGACAGGACGGGCCAAAGGTAATAACAAAACCGTAAATTACTAACACTTTGTATAATATTTAGGAAGACTCAAAAATGGGTCCACTTTAAAATTAGCAGCAAAGTTTTAAGCAACAAAGTATAAAGTTTTAATGAATGAAAATAGACAAGCAGGGGACTGAAAGTCCGCTTGCTGCATAAAAAGGAAATGAGCTGCAGGACAGGAATCACATGACAACAGGCATTGAATCTGATTGGGTGGGGTATAAAATTTTCAGATCAGAACCATGAGGACTAGAGAGTTTCAAGTTAATTTCTGCTGGTGCATCTGATTGGTTGGAGGACATTTCAACCATTTCAGATTCAATCAATTTTGTGGTTATTGGTGTGGCGTCTTTTGATTGGGTGTCCCTAATTGTTTTTAAGAGAGGGCAACACCAGGCCAGTAAATAGTCCAAATCAATTAACGTTTCTTCCCAGGAGGGAACTACCAAAGCAGGGGGACCTGCAGGGTAGGCCAGGACAAACCTCTTTTCAACAGTATAGGCTAAATTTTCTAGAGAGTTGAGTGGCTGGGCTGCAATTTTGTGCCCTTTTTTGGTGCGGCGGGGGAAGACAGATCAGTCCAAAGCCAAAGATGGCAGTGAATTTACAAAACAGGCTAGTTCTTAATAGCATCCACCTTGCTAGGAGAGACAGCAAAACCGTTTTGAGTGACAACATAGCCAAGGAAATTGACCTCAGTGCAGAAGAATGAACACTTTGAAGATTTTGCAAATAGTTTGCATTCTCAAAGTCTCTGGAGGACCTGGCTGATGTGGGAGACATGGTCAGGAATGGAAAGGAGTATATGAGAATGTTGTCAAGATAAACAAAAACAAACTTGTTAAGGAAGGGAAGAAGTGTCTCATTCATTAAAGCCTGAAAGGTTGATAGAGCGTTGCATAATCCAAAAGGCATTACATTGTACTCATACAACCCAAATGGAGTACGTAATGCGGTCTTTCATTCATGGCCAGGGGAGACTCTGACCTAGTTGAGAGCACTTTGGAGGTCAATCTTAGTGTATACATAGCTACCGGCAAGGAAATTGGTCAAAGCCTCAGAAGAAGGAATAGAGAATCTATCCTTGATTGTGATCTCATTGAGTGCTCTATAGTTGACACAAGGGCGCTTAGAGCCATCTGATTTACTGACAAAGAAGATGGGGGAAGAACATGGAGACGTGAATTGTGAGATGAATCCTTTTGAGAGTTCCTCATTGATGTAGCTCTTTAGTAGGGTGTTGTAAGAGTCAGAGAGGGGGATAAGCCTTCCCCAGGGAGGAGTGAAGCCTGGTTTCAGGTTTATCTGGATATCTTAGGGCCTATGAGGAGGTATCATGTTACACTCCTCTTCACTAAAGCAATCCTTTAAGTCAGAGTAACAATAAAGTAATCCATCCTTGTCCTTGGCGGAAAGAGCATCCAACATTGCACTAGATATGGTAGTCAGGTTCAGTTTGGAGGGAATTGAGCAAAGAGTACCAGATACAAGAGGTAGTGATTTGACAGCTTCATTACACACAAATGAAATCTTGTTATTTGGGTGATCAAAGTTAAGCAAAGAATCTCTAAGACACAGGAATCCAAGAATGAATGGGAAAGATAGGTTAGGAGAGAAGTTACATGTGATGCAGAATGGAGAGCCCTCCAAGTCAATGGTGACAAGTTGAAGGATAGGTGTGGCGCTGGTGAGAGTGCTATTTCCCACCTTAACATCAAGGGATCTGGAAGCGGGGAGTCCAATTATATTAGCAAGTTTCCCTTCAATAAAGTTGGCATTAGCGCCAGTATTGAGAAGAGCAAGGACCTTGATCTTTCCCAAAGGTTCATAAATAGTTACTAAGATGGTAGGTGACTTGGAAGTGTTGCTAAGGGAAAGCAAGGTGAGTGTGGAGGTCTTTTTGGCAAGGGAGAAACACTTGGAGAGAGGACAGGCTGGTAGAAGATGGTCCTTTGATCCACAGTAGGAGCAAAAGTTATTGTTCCTTCTTATAAGGACTTCCTTGGCAGTAAGGCAAAAACCTCCCCCAGCCTTTGTCTTGGTGCCAGGTGAAGAGGTTGAAGAAAGCAGTACCTTGTCTGGTACAAACAAGCAAGCTGCAGGGGACAGGTTAGAAGATGGGTGTGTTTTCAAGGAAAGGTATCTTTGGTTCCACTTTACCACTTCTCTGATAAGGGGTTCTAATTCATTGGGGAGGTTGTGGTGGACCAAAAATTCCTGGAGCAATTTGTTGAGGCCTATCTGTCAGGATTGACAATTCTTCCTCTCTGGAAACCTGGGCCTGGGAGCAGGAATCAAACCCTGACCCTGGACCCCCCTGGACCACCCACCTGCGCTTTTCTGGGATCAAGCCCCCACAAGCTGATACCAAGAATATTGGCCCATGTAATGAAACAAGCCAAACCAAAGAAATTATTGCACCAAATGGAAGACCAATCACAGCTCCTAATGGAGGTACTGATTTGGCAACTATTAGCTTCATGAACTTGAAGTCTACACCAGCAACCAATCAGGGATCAACCCAGAAAAAGAGGCACAGGCCCACGGCCTGGTCCTATGACCACAACACTAAAGCAAGATAATCAGGTAGCCAAATTGAGATTCTTGACCAATGAAAGAACTCCCGGGCTGAGTGCCATTTTGCTGCCTTTTGACCCAAGCACCCAGCTCTCCTGGGCCTGCTGTGGTGATCCCCATGTGTGCTGTTTTGCAGGCAAGGGCTGATTTGGCTTCAAATAAAGACAATATGCTGAAGAGTGACAATGTGTGGTTAGCTGGTGACACTGTAAACTAGTAGGTAACATAGGGCTGCTAGGGGTAAGTAGGGTGAGCCTAGTAGGTAACATGGTCTACTAGGGTAAGGAAGGTGAGCCTAGTAGGTAACATGGTCTACTAGGGTAAGTAAGGCCTGCCTGGTAGGTAACATAGGACTACCAGGGGCATATGTTGCCTCCACCCAGCAGAAGATATTGGCTGCTTTGGGGCTATAGTGCTTCACCCCGCAGGAAACTGTGGCTGCAAAAGGGTGAAGACTGAAATAGCAAGCAGGGAACTTTGTCTGTATGGGGGAGAGTAGGTTTTGGACCCCTGGTGGGTAAAGCAGGCTGCCAGGGAGGGGAAGAGCTCTGAAGGCTCCATGTACCCTAATACACTTACGGGAGGTCTGTGAGCAAGCACCCTACCTAACAGACTGGTAGGGTGTCCTTGTTTATGCCCCTATGGGAGCTTTGGGGAAACCCAAGGTGAGCATTGGAGGGTATAGATTTGCTCAGAGATATCACCAAGGCGGCTTGCTTGGGGAAGCAAGCTGCAGAACTTGGTGTGATCAGGCCTCTGGGAAGTAGAGCTGATTACTCTTAAACTGAAAGCCCAGACTTAATCACCTGGGTGAGTAAAGACAACACATAGACATTGATCTATGATTGGATGGCCTAAGTGGACTGCCACTTGCAAGGGCCCAGTCAAACGCCAGTTCAATGTAGACTCATGCCTGGGTCTACAAGTTCTGGTAATGGGGGCTGAGATAAAGAACTGAGGTGGTTCACGGAATTAACAGAGAAAACTAGTAAGAGGGACTGTTTGGTCACAGTGAAGGCTAGTTGATGGAATGTTAATTCATATTGAATGGAATGAACCAATATGGTTCAGTGTGTAGAAGGAACAAAAAAGGTTCCAAGTGAGGATTTCTTAAGGAACTGGTTAAGGATAAGTGGAAGGATAAGAAGATTATGATTCAGGACTAGCTGATCATAGAGCAGGATGGCCAAAGAACCAGAATTTGGTGCTGAAGAACTAAAGAGCTGAGAGGGTGAACTAGCTGGATGGATGCAGAGGCTGAAAGAGCTGGTTTTAGTAACTTTTGAGAAGAAATTCAGATAAAAAGAAGCAGTTAAAGAATAATTAAATACTGCCTGATTATGATTAAAAAAGAATTAAAAATCATAAAAATAAAAAAGAAAGAGAAGGAAAAATAACATATAGTTTGTTAGAACTATATATTATTTTAAAAAGAAGGAGTGAGGAGGAAATAGGCCAGAAAGAAGCTGGAAGAAGAACAGAGAAACTGTAAGGGCAAAAGAGAAAATTTTGCCAAGAACAACTAGGAAAAACAAAAGGACAAGCAGCAGGCAGGTTTGAAGTTGCAAAACGTTGAGAGAAACACAGAGAAACGTTAAAAATCAAAGGGTCAAAATTTGCCTAAGTAAAACATATGTGGAAGCGCTCAAGATTTGCCGGGAAAACGTGACGGGAATTACGGCAAAACTGTTCAAAACGTGGAGCAGTTGTTTACTCGGAGCAAGACAGCCTTGGGTTTGAACTAGGGTCAAGGACAGGTCATCTAGGGAAACCTTTTTGGCAAAACCGTTAAATCAAGGCGTATGATTGGCTGCAAGCCGAGGTTTATTTGATCAGTGTTTTGAGGGCTTTAACTTAAGAGTTAAAGCCTAAAAAATGAAGAGCAGAAAATTAAGGGCTTTCATTGGCTGAAGTAAGTTTAAAGGTTTAATATATTATAGGAGAAGGAAAACAGGATAGTTTAAGCTTTGAAAAACCAGAGTTCTAAGAGAGGTTTTTGGTCTAAAACAAGGGGCTATAAAAGGGGGGAGCTATCTGAGACTCTTCAGGGACTGGATCAAGTGGATTAAAAAGGCCACAGAAGCTACAGAAGGAGCAAAAAAACCAAGGATAGGAAGCCAGAGCTGGAACAGACTGTAGGAGCCTAAGATTAGAACCCAGGAGCCCACAACTAAGGTGCAGGAGCCCAAGACCAAGGAGCAGGAGTCCAAGACCAAGTACAAGGAGTCCAAGAGATTGTTGAAGGACTCCAAGTATTGGCACAAATCCCTTACTATTCCCTCTCCCAAGGCCATATATCAGAAGGTTTCTTAGGGGATCTTCCTTCTGACTGTGAATAAAGTGCCTATTACAACCCCTATCCAAATTTCCCATGTAAAGAGAGAATATAAGTCCTATGAGTCAATTACCCCATATTTTCTATCCTAGCCCAGGGGACAAGGAATCCTATTGCCTAGGGTGCAGGAAGTTTGCCTCTAGTAAATCTACCCAGGAGGAGTGGGAGAAGGTGACAAGGCATTTGGAAATGATAAATAGAGAAAGAGAGTTCATTGAGGGAGAGTTTGTGAGACTATTACAGAATTGGTATCGGCCTACAGAAGGTTCTGTGCCTGCTGAAGTGCAAGTGTACAGTGGAGACGCTTGCTTAGTGATTGGGAAGATACTGGAGGAGTTTGTCCTTATGCAAGCCAAGTATAAGCTCCTCACCAACCATTCACCACTGTTGGGGAATGTCAACTCCTCCAAGCCGGTCCCTGGATACAACCCAGGACACACTTTGGGGACTGGTGACCAGGAGCCCCACACCTGCCTTTCCCAATGCCCTGATGAACCCCCTATGGAAAATTTTAAGTTTGGAGGTGGGGTGCTATATAGACCAAAGGACCCTGCGGTCCAAACTTATTGCCATTTTTGAATAAAGGTTATGTTATTTTGGCTCACACAGCTATTGCCTTATTTTGTATTTGCTATCTACCAATTCAGTTTGAGATCTCCTGGCCTCCCTGCCCCACCATATGCAGTTTCCTGTCCTCCTGGTGTACCCTTTGGACCTGTCCATTTTACTGACTACCCTCTGAAATCTGAATACAAGGACTACACCCCAGAAAAGATACTTGAACTCGACCCTTTGGCCTGCATGCTATCTGCAGTTAGATACAACCAACAAAGCCTGTGGATATTTTCAACACCCAAGTTGTTCAGAGGGAAATTCAACTATCTCCCTGCTTACAACCTGCCCATGGAACTGCCTGTGACCCCAAAACTTATGCCTTCTTCCTCACCCAACTTCCCAACTGACCATTCTGGCAAGCTGTTTAGGATTATGTAAATCACCCTCAAAGGGGTGATTGACACTATAATCCTGGCCGCTGGCCTGTGGTCCTGGGTGAGAAAGTCTGCCTCCTACCTTTTTAAGTTAGCTCCCCTCTTGTGGTGGGCATTGCCTGCAAAAAACCTGGCCTGTGTCACCCCTGGAAACAACAGGCCGGCTTCCCAAGACTGGATCCCTAAACTATCTTGTAGAAGCTGCAAGCCTCAGCGTCAGAGGCTTGTAGTCTTGACTGAAGAGAGCAAAACTTCTAGTTGTATTTGCTGAGTGGGAGAGATCCTTGTGCAAGACCTGCAAACCGGGAAGCAGAGGGGGCAGATGAATCTTTGTCTTCTCCAGAGAAGGATAGGAGGGAACTGACAAAGAGATCATAGTTATGGAGGATACCTGGGTTGTGTATTGAGTGAGTGCTAAACCAATCTCTGTAGTGGCCAGTGAGCTTCTCAGCAAGATAGAGGACCTTCTGGGAGTCAGTGGAGAACTCGGATCTGTAAGCAGTAAAGTGGGCTCATGCATAAGCTAAAGTGTTAAAAATACTAGAGGAAGGAGAACTATGAGCTAAGTTATTGAGAACTACTGTTTGACTGGTGTAAGAAGTAGGAGTATGTCCTTCCTCATTACAAAAAACTTTATCATATAACCAACCAAGTAAAAAAACTACTAGAGATAACAATTTTACAATAATAATAGAGAGAAACAAGGCTAAAAAATGATAGAAGAGATGGAAAAAGTATTGCCTGGGTCGATCCCATGGGAAGCCAAAATAATGTAAGGTCTTGCCCATAATAGTGCAAGGTTATAAACTAAAGCGTGTAAAGCATTAGGGTTAAGATTCAAAAGGTACAAAAAGGTAGGAACTGTCTGTAAGATAATTTTACAGAGTCCTGCAAAAACCTATACTGGGTTACAAAAGGAGTGATAGAGTTTAAGAACCCTAAGCAAAGAAGATAAAACAAAGTGTTTAATAGTGAACAATTTTTAACTAAGGGAATTTCAATATTTGAATACTCTCCATCAGCAAACTGGTATATATAACTATTAAAAGACTCTTTAAGGGAAAATAATGGATACAACAAGCCTAAGGCTTGTTATTTTACAATTTCCATTGGATTTAAGGAAAGTAAAGACTAAACTTAAAAATGAATTAATAAAAATGTACAAATTTCTAAAAATTAAGATCTCAAGTTAAAATTTGATAAAGAATTGAAGGGTAGAAATCACTTAGAATTTTGGCTTAAAGCCTACTCTTCATAAGCCCTTTATTTATAGAAAATCTCTGTCAGTTGGGGAGTGATAGGCAAGGAGGAAAAAGCCAAGAATAGGAGCAACTGGAGAAGTTTGAAGAGGAACTGGAGGAGAAAGGAGAAACAGAAGCCCAGTTTGAAGCAGATCTGCAAGTTGAAGCTGGGGGGAGCGGTAATGACGTAACTAGGGGTTTTGAAGTGTAGGCAAAAATTGAATCTCTCTAACTCTTTAAAGTAGAGAATATATAGCTAATAACTAGATGAAAAGCAAAAGATAGCAACAACAACAATTCAAACACAAATCAACATAAAAGAAGGTAAATTACTTTAAAATACTTAAATATTAACTCTTAATTCAAAATTTCTATATTAAAAATAAAGAGAGATTAAATCAATTGTAAACACTAAAAATATTATAAGTTTTTAAGAAGCCTGTCCTTTGGGGCAGGGCATGACAATGCCAGTACCTTCTTTGACTCATCCCTCACCTGCTGGAGCTCCACGGTACTCTTGGTATCCTGACACTAATACTTGCAATTTTGCTCAGAATTTGTGCACTTGAACCTGGGGATGGATGGGCATTGGCTGGTATAACAGTAATCTTGGATTGGATGCAGAAAGCCAAAGTTTCACAGCTATCAATTATTCCTGTAAGCAATTGAGCACCTGATTGCACAATCCTACAATTGCCCTCCCAATGTACAATTTCCTGATAGTAAATGGCCCCAAATTTGTTATTAGATTTGATGCCAGGGATTCAAGGCTTGTGGGCCTCTTGAATCACAGGACATTTATTGTTTGAAAGGGGGTTTCCCTCTGGAAGGCAGTTGGTAAGGTTTCCCATGCTGTGGGTTGCTTTGTATCTAAGAAGGCTAGTTGATTGTCCAGTGCATTCTGGGCCCTGACACTGGTGGTTTATCTCACTAGGATGTGAGCCAAACTTAGTTAGTTTACTGCACCTCTTGCACACATGTTGGCACAGAACAGATGCATAACTATGAGAGTTGTAATTGTCAGTATGGGGAATAGTAAACTGGCTAATAAGTGTTAGAAGCACCAGATAAAAATCCTGACAAGAGATCTTAAATACTCTATATAAGGTGATTTTCTAATCAGAGATAGTGCAGAATCAACATATCATAATGCCAGGATTATCCTGACATAAATTACCTGGCCAATAGAAATTGGGAATTATCCAATATCTGGGCCAGGTAGCAGTAAAATTGTGATTTATTCAAAGATGGGTATTCATGCATTTTGCATGAATAGATTAATGCATGAATGTTCCTATTCATGCAAGAATAACTCATTGAGTACGGAATGAAAATTGATGCTTGAACTTGCATTCAAAAGGTCTTTCTAAGCCTGACAACTTTCCTTGAGCAATAGCAACTTATCAAGAACCCCAACCACGAGCAAAATCAAGATGAAATGAACTTCCTGCATGAATAACTGGTTGCATGAAAATGATGTCATGTCATGCATGCAACTGTATATTGGCAAATATGAATTGGATCTGCATATCCAAACCCACATTCAAAAGCCCTTGTTATTTCAAATCTTTATTGTTAAGTATTGAGTACTTGTCAAGAATCCAGATCACAAGCAAATTCAAGTAGAGTATGGGACTATGAAAGTAACAAGTGACAACTTCATTTGACATGCATCAAATGCACTCTCTGCACCCACTATTCCTACACAATCTCCCCTTACTAATTTTACCTATAAATAAATGATTTTTGAATAGTTGATAGATAAGATATTATTGAAGTTCTACCCAATCTTGTTATCTATTTTCCTCCCTTAAATTATAGAAAGTAAGTTCTGCTGTGTCTATACAGCTGGGCTTTACACATAATAGTGACAAATATATCCTCTATTGTCTATATATCACTGTCAGGAATATTTTCTGACACTAGTAGTCATGTAACCAACTTAAGTTCAATATGTCAAAAGCAGGAAAATATTTCACTATCCAGGCCACAGGAGATTTACAAACATCTCAAACCAACAATATGGGAAAATAAGAAAATAAAATTCCAAAAAAACTTAAAATATAAAATAAAAATTTATCATCCAAGCAGATGCCTGCCACCACCGCACAGAAACCCGCTGTCACCAAGATGTTGCTTATCACCACCATACAGAAGCCCACTGTCATTGTGCAGGCACTTGCCACACTTGTCAGCCTCACCCACAAACCACGCAAAAGCCAGCCATCCCTTACCCTCCCACACCAGCCAGCCAGTCTCCCTCCACTCCATGGAGAAATTGTCAAATTGAAAACCATAAAAGGCAATTTCCCCAGAGTCAAATTTGGGAGGAACTACTGCCCAAGTTGGGAACCTACCAAATGGGAAAAGGATCAACAGGCTATCCAATAATGAAAATCATCCACCAAATTCAGTAAATGAATTTGGATGCATTAAGAAGACCAAAATTGCACTATGCCAATGCAAACTTGGATCCAGCCAAACCTTCTCAATTGCCAGCCACCCAAGCCAATCCAGAAAAGGGAATATAAGATGCAACTCAGACTCTTGACTCCCCAATGCTATGCCTTCCAATAATCATGCCTTGCAGGTCCACTAGTATAAATAAAGACAAGCCCCTCAATAATAGTTTGTGCTATCATTGAGTGAATATCCTCCTCAATATTATTGCATTAATCAATCCTTTACCTGGGCTAAGCAAGTAACCTTACTAAACCCATCACCCCTCCCCAAGTCAGAAGATGAATTTTATTATCTTCACAGCTGTCTTGACAGCTTACCTTGGGATAGGGGCAACCAGACAACCTATTCTCAGTTTGGACCTGAATCACATGTACCCAAAGTGATATTGTACCATGAGCTAACTGTAAAGTCACTCCCGCCTTTGGCCTTGGATATGGCAGTCTTCCCACGTTGCACCAAGAAATCTCCTCAGAAGCCAGCCAAGCCCCTAAACTCCCTTGAAGATTTAGCCCACTCAGTTGACGAGAGATTTGTGTTGGCATACCCCTCTCAGGCAGCAAATTTTGATGTTGGGAACTCTGTTCCTACTTGGGAGGAATACCTGATTAATTTGGACTATTTTTTGGCTTGGGCTTGACCACATTTAAAATTAATTAGGTCTAAACAATCAGATTGCGCTACTGCCAAATCCTTAAATTCCAACTTAACTGGATTGAATGGTGACCTGCCCCATTCATTTGATCCCAGCCAATAAGAGTTGGTGTCAGAAATTGGTGCAAACGCCTCCAGCTTGCTGGATTTGCCTGGCAAAATTTCTCCTGAAGCCAATCGAATCTGCACCTCTGGGTCAGGTGACCTTTGAATTTGTTTACCACCCTTAAAGCAAGACGGGACTTTTGGTCCCCTGCTTGATCATTCTTACAAAATAAAGTTTTCCTCTTTCATTTAAATTTCAGTGGTTATTTTGGCCTTTTATTTTGGCCTCTTTTGATCCTCTAAGGTGTTAGTGAAGGCTTTGTTGTATCTTATCTTTGTCCTTTGCTTCCTGGCCTTCCCGCAGCCTTTCAAAGTCTCTGTTGACGTTGGTAACGTTGACGCTATAGATAATATCTTTTGCTTTGAAGAGATTGACTCGACTTTTGAAATTAGTAGTAAACATCATATACTTACCTATTTTAAGTTTGATTTTGTGTTCCTTTTGCTTTTGCTTTTGCTTTGATTCTTGCGTTCTTATACGCTTTTTAAAGAGTTTTCCTTATTCTTTGGCCCCATTTCTGCGGTTGTTGTCCCCCATACTCCCTGTAGACTCTAGATACTTCCTGTTTGTCCTTGTGTCTTCTGCTCCAAAGAAGAGCCCAAATTAATTTAAAAGTATCTGCTTTTTGTTTATTGGTCTCATTTTTAGGCCCTAAAAAAGTTAGTACCTCTGATCAAATTTATGGCCTTTACCTAGGCTCCTGTGTTTTTGATGATTTGGTTGACCTCACCGGATCTTTGGACCCAAATCACCCATTCCTTCCAATATGTTGTCACCAACCCAAGCCAGTTCATGAATATCCTTGAGGAGATCCCCAGAAAGGCCCAGGAGATCCTCGCCATCAGCGAGAATGTAGTAAGAAGCCTTGCTTGTGACAATCTTGAGTTTCCTATCCACAAACCTGCCCTCTTTGCACCTCCTGATCTGACTTCCCCAAAGCCCCATTTCTTTGAGGCACCAGTTGTGTTGGCTCCAGAAGAGAGCAAGGCCGTTCAGGAGTCTGCCTCCAAGCGCGCCTCCTGGTTCTTGGTGGGATGATTTTGATGGGCCTGGACTCATACTTTCCCCAACTATCTGCTGTATCCTCCCTGTAGACGCCACTTCAAGCAATCATTCCAGTCTTGCACTGGGTGGTGTCCTGGTGGATTCTTCCCCCAGGATGGGAGCCAAACTTAGTTAGTTTAGCCCCCCTCTCTCACACTAACACAACTCAACTCAATAGATGCAAACCCATGGACACCTCTGGCGTCATCTCGCCCAACTCCCAACTTGGCTAATTACGTGATTCCCTTGGTTATGCCACTGTACCTTGCTGGCAGCCTTGGACAATGCAAAACCCTCACTAAAGCCTCCTGTTGGGCAATGGACCTCAATCCAATTGTCTATGCCTTGAATGGATTTCAGCTGCCTAGCCTGCCCTCTTATGTTAATTTGGTTTTACCCTCAATACTTGGGTATTACAATGGACCTGATGATTGCTCAGATCAGCAGTGATCTTGTGTGGAGTCCAATGAATAGGTCACAGGTTTCAACCATGGGGACATACAGCTCTTCATCCTCCCAAGTGTAGCTGAAACAGTGGGAATATATTGATAGTTCTGGCTCCTTGCTCTTGGAGGTTAGCTGCCACAAGCTCTTGGTACTTAGGGTCTTCAGGGGCAAGCTCACTATCCTTTGAAAGCCCTATTTTAAAAGCTTAGTGATCCCATAATAAAAGTAGAGGAGGTATAATTTTGCTTGAAGTTTCAGTTCAGGTTGAAGTTTATTGAACATTTGCTGGGTCAGCTTAGGTTGATCTACAGTAGTTTTAGAAGCTATGGCAACAAGCAAAAATACTTTGAATTTAAACAAAAATAACTCAGATGTAAACAAAATTAAAACTAATAAATTTATATTAATTTACAATAGATTTATTTATTTTTAATTTTGTTTACATCTGAGTTTTTTCATTTAAATCCAAAGTATTTTTGCTTGTTGCCATAGATTTTAAAACTACTGTAATAGGAAAGCTGGGCTTTATATTTGGTACCCTGATCTCTAAAATAGAATCCAGGGGTTTGGTGTGAATGTTTATTTTTCTCCTTTAGGGATTTCTTCCAATCATATCAAAGTGAAGATGGAATGTTGTTTGGTTGGTTTTTTTTGCTGTATGCCCAACTCTTGTGCACTTTCTATTCAACTATTATGCATCCGTGATATGCCTTCTGCACAAATAATATACATCTGTGTAAGGTCTTGCCTATATTGATGCAAGGTTATAAACTAGCGCGTGTAAGGCATTAGGATTCAAATTTAAAAGGTATAAAAAGGTGGGAACTGTCTGCAAAATAATCTTACAGAGACCTGCTAAAAACCTATAACAAGATACAAAAGGAGTGATTGGGTTTAAGAACCCTAAGCAAAGAAGATAAAATAAAGGGTTCAATAGTGAACAATTTGTAACTAAGAGAATATCAATATTAGGATATTCTCCATCAGTAAATTGATACATATAACTATTGAAAGATTCCTTAAAGGAAAAAATGGATACAACAAGCCTAAGGCTTTTTTTTACAAGTTCCATTGGATTTAAGGAAAGAAAAACCTAAACTAAAAAAATGAATTAAAAAACAAAATTCTTAAAATTACAAATCTGAAGTTAAAAATTGTAAAAGATTGAAGGGAAGAAATCACTTAGAATTTCAGCTTAAAGCCTGCTCTTCAAAAGCTCTTTATTTATAGAAGAAAAAGCCTTTTCTGTTAGAGTGTGATAACCAGGAGGAAGCAGCCAAGAAGAGGATCAACTGGAGAAGTTGGAGAAACCAGGTACAGAAAAGGGAAAACAGAAGACCAGTTCAAAGTTTCATAAGCAGAATGAAGCTGGGGAAAGCAGCAACAACGTGAACAGGAGTTTTGAAAGGTGAGCAAAAAGTAAAATTTCTCTAACTTAAAGTAGAGAATATAAGCTAATTGAATAGCTGAGAAAACAAAAGATGACAACAACAACGTCAATTCAAACGCAAATCAACAAAAAACAAGGTAATTGACTTTAAAATACTTATATATTAACTCTCAATTCAAAACTTCAATATTAGAAAAATACTGAATTTTAAATCAATCAAAAACACATAAAAATAATAAATTTAAAGAGCCTGCCCTTTGGGGCAGGGCATGACAATCTGAGTGCTGTTTGGAATCTGGGATATCCATGTGTGAGATTGTTTTGCTCTGATGTGTATTGCTGACTTTGATTATGGCTATGTCTTGAATGGCACTTTATTTCTAATATTAAACACAAGCCAGATCCAAGAATTGAGCCCTGGTCCCCAGGAAATACAGGCCGCTAGCCAAGAGGGCTGGCTGTCTGCATTTTTTTGGGCTCAAGTCTGAAGGATGTTTGATGACCCGCCCGCTAAGCCAAGAAGCTTTCCCTAATAAAGCATTGACCACATCTAAACGCACACCATAGAAGAACCTGACCTATGCTGAGGTAGCTGCTTGCCAAAAGGAGGTTGAAACTGGATCTAAAATTAAACCCTCCAATAAGCGCCCATCAATATCAGGCCCCAGCACCAAATCAATGATGTATTTGGCTGGGCCGCATGATACAGGGAATAGAGATAGAGGAATGGAGTGTTGACACTTCTATTCTCCAGCGCCAGCCAGCCCAGAATAAGCCGCTCATGAAGCCTCCTCTAAATGCCAAAGTTCTGTTGGAAGAATGCCTGCAAATTTTGGAGATGCAAATTTTAATAGTATAAAGACCCTGTTATGATGGAAATGGTGGTATTGACATTCTGGTAATAAAATTAAATGGACCTTTGGTTCACGTGAATTCTACCTTATCTAGTTTTAGTATTCTACCATCTCAACTCAAGCCCTTCAGGCACACAGGCCCCTGCCACTCCCACTAACCAACCTGCAGATCCCTTGCTCGCATTATTCAGTCCACCTGGATCACTCTTTGAACCTGTAAATTCTATCAAGTACCCTCCAAACCCAGCCTACTCTGGGTTTACCCTGGAGAATATACTCCTCTCCAACCCCTTGGCAAGAACTAGAGTCACAGAAACAATCAGTCACAAAGGAAAGTGGTACACAGTTCCGCCCAGACTATTCCGCGATAAGTATAACTATCTGCTCACATACCTGGTACCAATGACACCACTTCCACCCTGATGTTTGGAGTACTATATATTACTCTTAGAGGCTTGGTGGATTCAATAGTGCCCAACTCTGATCCCTGGCCCCTGCTCAGTTAATCTCTATCCTATGTTATTAAGTTGGCTCCCATCCTATGGTGGGCATTACCCACTAGCCCAGCGGTCTCTCTGCCTGCGTCAAACAGTTTTCCCACCAACAATTGGTATCCTGACAGGCTAGGTTTTATTGGTGCTTGATATGTTGCTGGTCCACATTAAAAGTATTAAACGCCCTTTGTCTGCTGATGTTGCTTAAGAGACTTGAACCATCCACTTCTATGGGTGGCGCTAGTTTGCTCTAACCCGACTTTGGTTCGCCCATCTCAGCCGCTCTGAAAAGTATGGTGCCCGTGCAGGTAACTGATTGGGAGCGGAATCCAACCCCTTAATGCCGGTGCTTCTCTAAAAAAATGAGCGGACTTCTGACCCGGTGAACAAATAAGGCTAAGTGGCAAAACTTATAGGAGCATGGTATTTTAATCGTCATCGTATCAAGGCCGATCTTTAAAGGTATAGCAGTTATTATCCAGATATCTTATGGCTGTACTTGCACCATGCTTAATACCAAATATGTACCCCATATAACAGAAGTGTTGGTAACGATCAGTCCAAGCTAGCACATATACGTTTGGGAAAGCTCCTGAAAGAGTGGCGAAATTGGGGGTCGCTTTTAGACTGGTAGATGAACTTGGGTTTGGATACAGCAGCAAGAAGAGAGTTATAAATTACAAAGGCTGATGAGAAAAGGATTGAAACTTGAAGAGGGAATAAAAAATAAACCCTCGGGATTGATGGCGACTATTCTTGAATGTAAAGTTTTCCAGGGTTGGGAAAGTGAAAAGTAGCCCATTCCGTAAAACGCCTGGCAAGCTGCTTACCGGATGGCTTGAACGGAAGGTCTTTGGCCTATAACGTAATGTCTATGAGAGAAAAGCCCTCCTCTGTGGTACGTTGAATGTTTATCAGCATCACTTCTACATAAGCAAAGTGTGGAGGAAATAGAAAAGCTGCGGAAGCTTCTTGCATAGACATTAAGCCAAGCCTTAGTCAACTTTGAAAATGGGTTCCAAACTCAGGGATATCGGTCTGTAATGCGCGCTCATCTTCATCAGAACTATTGTCACTCCAGGGGTATAAAAAACTAAGGTCAAAGTTTGATTTTGTAGATAACTGGGTACGTTTTCAGAGGCTTGGATGGAATCCTTTATATTTAGTTCCTTTTGATACTCCAAATTAATCTCAATTACGTCGTCTGCTTAATTAATGAGACATCGCCCTAACAAAAGTAGAATTGATGTGGAAGCATTGGTACTCTTTATCACTCATGCCTTTCTTCCAGCCATCGAAATTTAAAAATTAGGCTGAGAAGACGCAAAATTAATTGATGTCATCCAAAAATGTATGCCTGCCACAATGTGAGAAATGTATGGTTCGGACAAACGAAGAGTGTTCTTATGGTTGTACCATTGGTAGAGCCAAAGCTGTCAAACTCAAGAGATTCTAGGGGAGATGCCAAACAAAAACTGCTCAGACAAATCTCCTGCCGAGACTAAATGTGTTAAGACACAACATGCTTCCCCGAATGGCAGGATAAAGTGTGAAGCCGAAATACAACTGCCATCGGTACCTGCGGAGCCCAGACCTTTGGACAGCAGGAAGTGATATAAGTTGTAACTTTCTCGTTATGCAAATAGTCGAAAGTTCCCAATTCGAGGTGAGTAGCAACTTTCCAAATTTGGCTATATCTCACAAGCCTACCAACCACGTAGAAAAAAGCTGATATGCTTAGATGTTTAGCAATCAAGGGGCAATACATTGATTCTCGTTCTTGCAAGTCATGCACAGTTTTTTAACTTTGGTAACTCCAAGATTTGATATTGTCTTCTGGGATACATAACATGGGAACCGTCCCAGAAAGGTTGTCTACGAAATTTGTGTATTACAAGGAGACAGAGTATGATGATTAGAAAAAGCTTGAACAAATGCGGAAGTAATAATTATAAAAATATGTAAGCCAACACGAAAGCAACCAAAATTTAAACACCAGAATTAAACAATAATAGCGCGAACAGAAGAACTACAGTTAAGCCAGGGTTGAAAAATGCTCGGGTCACAAATGTGATAAAATTGGAGTAAATTTTAAGCTCTAAATAAATAGAATGTTGTGAAATCAATAATGTAAAGCTTAAATCAACTAAAGGAAATATTAAATTTCAAGGAATTTTCATTAATGCTATCTCTTCAGAAAAAGAGGAGAAAAAATTGTAGCTCGTATTGGGTTAAAAATTCACATTAGAGCTTTAAAAAGGTATCAAGTAAGTTTTCTGCAATTTAAGCGATAACTTCACTCAAAAATTTTGGTAATGCAGTGCATAACTGGATCAAATTAACTTTCAGTTCCTGAAATTTAAAAAGGCAAATTTAATTCACCTCTTTCTGATAAAGTTTAAATAGAAATTTACACTTGAAATTGCAGAAAAGTAACTCAATTAAATTGTTAAGTTTTGAATGTGAGCTTTTAATACAACACGGGCCACAATTTTTTCTCCTCTTTTTCTGAAGAGGTATTTTTAATTAATGAAAATTCAGTGAAATTTATTATGTTTTGTTAGACCATTTTGTTAAGCTTTGCTTTGATAAGTCCAGATAATTATCCTTTTCCAGGTTATAAAGCTTCACCTCATTTCTAGTTTAATAAATAAACTGTGTATTTCAAACTTCTTTGTGTCTTTCTAGTAAACATCAAAATTTGTGTCAGTCTCTCTATATGGATCCTCTACAAGATCCCATATATGATCTTTTAACAGAGCCATTGGCCCTAAAAGATGGACCTATCTCGCTGAAAGCCTTGGCTTCAACCCAGTTGTATTTAAAGCTGGGTCATCCTGGGCTAGATAAAGCTCTTGGGGGTGGGTTTCCTTCAAAGTGCTTGACTGAAATATTTGGAAGGAGGTAACAATCAATAAATTTATTCGGTTCTTTGGTACGAGCTCTTGTTTATGTCCGTTTAATACAAAGAAGGTGCTTGACTGGATCTTATATCTTTTCTTTGAGAATTCTCGATTTTATATTGTTTGTTGATTTAACAGCCTTTTACAACGCGTGATATGTCTTGTTTACATTTTACGCTAGGGGTTTATAAAAGTATTAAGTATTCTACTTGTGATGGTTCCACAATTAGCCCCGTTTTCTCGTGACCCACGACTCATATTTAGCTTGGTTTTTTATGCTGGGATAAACTACAGGACCAGTTTAAAATTATCTTCTGCCCTGAAGGATAAGAGCTACTTCTTTAACCTAATTGGTATTTTTCCCTAAAAAGGTGTGTTCTTGCTAATTGCGGAAATAAGTGTATATGATTTAAGTACACCAACTTGACGAGTTTATTAAATATTTTACAGTTCTTTGTCACACCTTTAATCTTGAATGACTGTGTTATTTTCTTTACTTCTAAGTTCCAACTATTCTGCAATTTGTAAGTACACCCGTCAAGCCTTGCTATTACCCCAAGGAATACGTCCACCTCATAGTTCAGCCGCAACTAAGTTGGTCTAGGGCCCTTTTTTATTTTACATTGTACTTTTCATTCATCCAAGATTAAAACTATAGCTCAGCAGGAAAAACCCAAATTGCGCTACAGCTTTGTGTCACAGCCCAGCTTCCTATTTCTTCAGGGGGCCTGGGAAAAGGTATTTTATTAATCTGCTCGTTTGTTCTCTTTCATGTTTTTATAGACTTGGTCTTTAGACGAAATTATTCAGTATCTGTCCAGCATTGATTTTCTAGTTCAAATGTTCTTTATAAAATTAACGAGTGGGCAATCCAATGCTTTCAAGAGCGATCTTGGAACTTTAATTGAAGACCGTGATGTCTAGGCTCAGAATCGGTACTTTTGCTGAGTGAGAATTTCTGGTTTTTGGCTTTATTCTTAAAAATGATTTTATAACGACTATTGAATGGAGGCTCACTGCTACATCCAGATTTTTCTTTCTTGGCTATTTTAAGTATTTATGTGATAGGTTTAAGTTTTCTTTAGGTTAGCACAGCTTACAATTTCAATTCATTATGCACATCAGCCGTTGTACACTTCGTTCAACCCCTGATCGATGTGTTGATATGCCTAAATAAGCTATTTAGGAGCCATTTACATCGCAACAGAAAGAGAGTTTCCAGTCAATAGGTTTACGCAAATTGCCAAATCTTGGTTACACAAGTTTCCTCCCCAGACGACGCTAGAAGACGTCAATTTGAATGTCAAAACCATCCTAAGGCATGATCTTTCCATGCTGTTGTCGGTTCTCCAACAGCTGCCGAATACTCTAGACCTCTCGCAAATGGGCCTTCTTATTTTGGATTCCATTGCCGCCCCTTTTCTTGGGGAAGTTCTACCGGGGCGCAGAAAGGCTTTGACTTCCCTGGCGCATGAGCTTCAGTCTTTGGCCCACAAGTATAGTTTGGTTGTTGTCTGTATCAACCAAGTCACCGAAGTCATCAGGCCCCAGGCCTTACACGCTCCAGATCCTTCCATGTATACTTCTGAACTCGAGATGAATCCAATCCAACTGCCTCCCGGAGTAAAGCTTACCCTTGGGGGCCAGGTCAACGACCCTACCAAGCTTTCCTACCAGCCAGCGCTTGGACTTGCGTGGTCGAATTTAATCAACGCCAGGATCCTGGTTTCACGATGTCAATCCGGCTCGCTAAGAGACAATGACAACTCCTCTCTGAGCCTGCCGACCTCCTTGAAAAACGTTGGATCCCGTCGGAAGCTGGTTACTTGTGCATGTCCCTGGGCTCCTCCAGCATCGGCCCATTTTTATATAACGGCCGATGGGCTCCAAGATGCTGAGCCTGAGGCCGAAGCCTTGATCAGCTAAGCCAGCTACAACCATCTTCAGATTTCCTTTACATGGCTGGAGATAAGTTTGAATAAAGTGTTTGGCTCGCTTTGATAGCTTCGCAAACCACCCCGTGGGGACTGCGAAGCATAAAACCGAGGCCTAATAAATAAGGGGACTCTAAACCACCAAACATCTCCAAAACGATCTGGTTTGTCTATTACACTTAGTAATCTGGCCAGCCAGATGAAACTTTCCCTTGACTCTTAACAGACTGATAGCTTTTTGTAAACAGAAGCCCATCATCATGCAGCTCGAGTCTGCCGCAGATGTTTCTGGTGGAGGTGGTGACCAAAAGCGCCCCAACCCCTTTTTACTTTCGAAGCAGGTTGCTAGATACCAACTTTTGTTAGCCTTGGAGCTATATCCGATTGACAAGCAATTTATTTGTTACAAAGGTTGTAACCCTAACAATACAGATGGTTTTGCTGTAACCGTACTGGTTTAGCAGAGTTATAGAAAATGGAGAGGAAATGTTTAGACCAGAGGATAGCTACATTTTAGATTAAGGGGTGTATAGTTTTGGTTGTGGCTTCAGGAGGAGGGGTCCTCCTATGGGAGGTACGATTCCTGAGGTAAACAGGTTGCCCCTTCTTATTTGAGAGTTACCAGCCATGGCGTCTCAGCCAGAATTCTGGGCTTGGCACGTCCTGGCTTTAGGTCTTGGGCAAGGTGAGCCAAGTCACAGGTTCCTTCTTCCCATTTGGAATCTTTCCAAGTGGTTGACCCAGCAGGTTTGTCACTCCCCTGGTTGAAGGATGGTCACATCTTCAGGCATGGCATCTTCTGAGAGGCCATACATGTGACAGAAATTGCTGGGTAGTATGAAGAGGTCTCCAAGTAGTGCAGAATAACCACCCAAATCCATAAGGAGTTGATAACTAACCACCACTGAAGCTTCAGATACTGTTTAGTGAAATTCTTAAAATATACACCAGGATTTAACAAGATAACTAAACCCAACTAAAGAAGTCTCAGATAGATAGCCTGCAACAAGGTTAGAGAGTCCTCAGGATAAAACTCTGGACATTGGGAAGTAACAATAGTCTCAGTTTTGGATCCCAGGTTAAAGACTCCAAGATTGGCAGGCATGGGTGTAACATCAGGAGGCATAGACGATGTGGAGCCCAAAACAGGACCCATCTTCCAGCTGCAATTTGGTTTAGTATCAAGCTGTAAGAAATACACTGGAGCAGGCCCACTACAGGATGCATTCTAAATTACTGTTGAACAGGAGATGATTTAAAGCCTATTGAGTATAGTTTTTCAAGAGGGCTCAACTCTTAAGAGCTGAACAGTGAAAATCTTCCAACATGTACCAGGATTATTGGCTCAGCAATACCACCTGGATCCATGGCTCCTATTTTGTCTCACCATTCCCAAGAGTATCTTGTCCCTCACCAACAACCCACTGTGTGATCTATCTTTGATGGCCATTCTGGTAAACTGTCAGGGATCCTGTCAGGAATATTCCTGACACTTATAGTTGTGTAATCAATAAACTGTCACCTGCCACCAATGTGAAAGTGCCCGCCGCCACCGAGCAGACGTCCACTGCCACTGCGCAGGCCCCCGCCACCATCAAGCAGATACATGCCGCTGCCATGCGGAAGCCTGTCACAACCAAGCTGTTGCCCGCTTTCAACGCGCAGGTGCCCGCTGCCACCAAGCAGATGTCCACCGCCACCGCACAGGCGCCCACCACTCTTGCCAGCCCCACCTGCAAGCCATCCTCAAACCAGACACCCATGGGCCAGCCTGCCACCTGCCAGCCACCTGCCAGCCTTTGCCCTCCCATGCCAGCAGGCCAGTCCCCATCCACTCCTTTGGGAAATAGCCAGATTGGGAAATCAGGAAAGGCAATTTCCCCAAAGCCAAACTTGGGAGGAACTGCTGCCCAATTTGGGCGCCTACCAAATGGGGAATGTACTGACAGGCTATCCAACAATGGAAATCATGCACCAAATTCAGTAAATGAATTTGAATGTATGAAGAGGACCAAACTGGCACTATTCCAATACAAACTTGGATCCAGCCAAACCTTCTCAATTGCCAGCCACCCAAGCCAATCCAGAAAAGGGAATATCAGATGCAACTCAGACTCTTGGTTCCCCAATGCTATGCCTTCCAATAATCATGCCTTGCAGGTCCACTAGTATAAATAGAGACAACCCCCTCAATGATAGTTTGTGCTATCATTGATTGAATATCCTCCTTGATATTATCGCATTAATCAATCCTTTACCTGGGCTAAGCAAGTAACCTTACTAAACCCATTACCCTTCCCCAAGTCAGAAGATGAACTACATCATCTTCACAGCTGTTTTGACAGCTTACCTTGGGATAGGGGGCCACCAGCCAACCAATGCTCAGTTTGGTCCTGAATCACAGGGACCAAAAGGGATATTGTACAATGAGCCAACTCACCTCAACTCAATGGATTTGAACCTGTGGACACCTCTAGCGTCATCTTGCCTAACTCCCAACTTGGCTACTTATGTGATCCCCACAGCTACGCTACTGTACCTTGCCGTCAGCCTTAGACAATGCAACATCCTTGCCAAAGCCTTCCGTCAGGCAGTAAACTTATATCTAATTGTCTACGCCTTGAATGGCTTTGAGCCGCCTAACCTGCCATCTTATGTCACTAAAGTTTTACCCTCAATACTTGGGTATTACAGATCCAGTCTTGCGCAGCTGGCCTGTTGTTTCCAGGGGTGACCCAGGCCGGGTTTTTTGCAGGCAATGCCCACCACAAGAGGGAAGCTAACTTGAAAAGGTAGGAGGCAGACTTTCCCACCCAGGACCACGGGCTGGCGGCCAGTACAATGGTGTCCATCACCCCTGTGAGGGTGATGTACACTATTCTAAAAAGCTTGCTGGTATGGTCAGTTGGAAGGTCGGGTGAAGAGGCTGGCATTGGTTTGGGTGTTACAGGTGGTTCCATATAAATATTGTAGGCCAGGAGATAATTGAATTTCCCTCTGAACAACTTGGTTATTGAAAATATTCACTGACCTTGTCGGTTGTATCTAACTGCAGATTGTATGCAGGCCAAAGGACAAGTTCAAGTATCTTTTCTGGGGTGTAGTCCTTGTATTCAGATTTCAGAGGGTAGTTGGTAAAATGGACGGGTCCAAAAGTAGATCAGGAGGATAAAAAACTGCAGGTGTTGGGGCAGGAGGGCCAGGAGATCTTGAACTGAATTGGTAGATAGCAAATACAAAATAAGGCAATAGCTGTGTGAGCTAAAATAAAATAACCTTTAAAAAAATGGCAATAAGGTTTGAACGCAGAATCTATAGGCATATATAGCATCCCACCTCCAAACTTAGTATTTTCCATAAGGCTTCATCAAAATATTGGGAAAAATGTGAGCAGGTGGTCAGGAGGCCCGGGTGCAGGAGTGACAAAATGGCACCTCAGCTGGATGTTCTCTCATTGGTCAGAACTTCCAAATTGGTCACTTGATTTCCTTGATTTTTGGCTGTGGTCACGGGGTTGGGCCCAAAGCCTGGGGTTTTCCTTAGCAGTTGAGTTTGATTGGTTACTAAAGAGGACTTCAAGCTCATGAAGTTCACAGGGGCATCTTCTCTGCCTCCATTAGGCAATTCAAGAAACTCCTCCTTGGGAACCATCATAATTGAACCTGTACTGGCATTCTTACTTTGGGACTTAGCAGGGGCTTCAGCTTGCGGGGGCTCAATCTCAGTAAAATGCGGGTGGGCGGGCTCTCGGTCCATGGGGCCAGCAACCTGCAGGAATTTGGGTTCAGAGTTTAAATCCTGCCCTTGGGCCCAGGTTTTGAGGGGTAACAAATTGTCAATCCTGACAAACCATGGCATATTGAGTGGCTTTGAGATTATGTCAATTTATCAGTATCCTTCTCCCTTGAGTAACTGTTTATTGCTGACAACCCGGAGCAGCAGTAACCCATTTTCAATCAACAGTTTGGTTTAGATCCTTCAACTGGGTTGACTTGGTCAACTGTTTCCCAATCTCTTGGCTTTCTGGTTAGGAGGTATAGTACCTGCCATTATGGAAACTACTGTAGTAATACAAGCTGTGGCACCATGTTTGACAAGCTGGTTTTTGGAGGCAGGCAGGGTTGAATTGTTCTGCTTCTGTCTGGCCTGACCAGGGTTGCCATGAGGTACAATATTCCTGCTGCTTTGATATTACCTTCAAACTGTGATACCTGCAACAATGTGACAGGCTTTGTGCTTGACTTCAATAATAGCTGCAATTCCTCAATTGGGGCTTTATCAATTCCCAAACATTCTGGGTTGCATTAAATGATTTATTCTGATCCTGAAACTGTGATAGGCACTCTCACCTCCTCTGTCTTTCTAATGAGTGATCAGCGCTCTAACTAGCTATATAAGCCATGATCCTCTTTCTAATAAAAAAGAAGTTTATCTATGTCTGTATTAGTTTTTATTTACTTCAGTGCCTCTTTTCCTTTGATCCAGAAAAAAATATTGCCTTTTCAGGAAATAAGGTACAAACCCTTAATCTTTCCCTGACAACCAACCTTTGTCTAGTTTAAACCCCAACCCTTTTGTTACACAAGTCCCTGTGTGTCCTCTTGGATGTTGAACCCAAGAGCCAAACCCGGCAATTGTGGGGTTGATTGGGATGCATAACTTTATCCTGCCATCTTTTCCTAGCCACTGAACTAGATAATCCCCTTTATCATCCTCCTGGCAGCCAATTGCTGCTCCAGCATTCTTGGGCTGCATCTTGGTCTGTCCAGATTTAGAACTGTACCTCCCCCCAACATTGTGCATTTGTGTCAGGGATCCACTTGTTGAGAAGTTTTTCCCCAAGAGAATGGAGAAGAGCACCCCTTGTTAAACTTAAACAGAGTGGTTCCTACAGTAATTACTATCATCAGCATGTGGAGTAGATGGCCTAGTAATCAGAATCTTCCCAGAAATTGTAAAGTTACTCCCCCCTTGGCCTTGGATAGGGACATTTTCCCCCCAAAGGACTAAGATATCCTCTCAAACTTCTGCCAAGTCCCTAAATTCACTGGGGATTTGGTGCACACAGTTGATGAGAGATTTTTATTAGCATACCCCTCACAAACACCCCTTTAAAGTTACGCCTCCCACTTAGGCCTCCTCTCCAATCCCCGCCAAATGCTTGGGAATCTACCCAATTGTGTTTGTATATTTATCCAAAAAGTTATCAAAAAAGCCCAAGAAGACCCCTCAGATTATTACTTGTGAAGTTATTCTTAAGATGCCCCACCTAACCCATCCAAGAGACGCCTCTGGTTAAATATCATGTGCAAGAGTAGCCAGGAGAGGTGGTAATTGCATCCAAAGCAGGTTCCTCAATTTTAGTTGAGTATGGTTTCCCTTTTAATTTTTTCCGTTCAGAGTTTGTCCAAATTTCCCTGCCCTGATAGTTTCTCTCATATTCCCTCATATCATTGGTCAATTAGTTTTTCAACATTCAATCTCACACCCCAATCCTATCACATCCCTTAAATGAATGCAAGAGCTGTAAAAGACTTTGCTTCATCATTCTCTGACCTAATAAAGTTCAAAATTTGTTAGTAGTTATTGCCATTTGTTTTTGTCTGTTCCTTTTAGTGTTCAGTTAATTCATTTCCCCCCTTTGGCCTCTCAGGAATTGTTAGTGGCAACATTTTGCTGCTGCTGAAACTGCAATTTTATTGTGGTTGAGAGCTAGGTTTTATTTCTCCATAATCAATTCCCTAATTCTCACACCTCCCACCTGATCCCAACTTCCAGCTCCCAAACGGGAAAAGTCTGTGATTGGTTTAGATTGCTTGTTAGCATGGTATTGTACACACTGCAAAAAAGTGTACTAGCCAATCAGAATTTGCCAAGTCAGTAAGTTTCCCCTGCCCTGAATCCCTGGACTTGTGCTACCCTGCCAAACCCACAATCCCCAGCCAATCAGATCTGGTTGAGGTAATCAATCCCAAAATCTCCAGCCTCCCTGTGGAATACCCTAAAGTTGTGGGTAGTATCTGGAGCAGATCTGGAAGGAGGTTGGCAAACTGAAATCCTGTCAAGGCCGTGAAAATGGGATAGATGGTCATCAGCCATCAGAAGACCTTGACAGGAGTGTTGTAGCAACCAAAACTCCCAGCAAAAGATGTTAGCACGTAGCCAGTGAAGGTGTACATGGCAACAGACATAGTGGAGTTGGGGATACCAGAGGAGGCCAGGATTCACCATACAAAGAGTTTAGTTGCACCAGCTCTTTGTAGTAGCTTTGCCCAAGTCCTTCTGGTGACAGCCCCAAAGTAGCAGGACCAGTTTGGAGACCTCTAATTCCAAGGCAAGCTGTAAGCACAGCTGTGAAGATGGGGTGGTTTATCTTCACCTGGTTTGGAGATTGGGGTTGATTGGAGTTAGTCTAGTTGTCTTGGTAGTGGGTATTAAAATGATATAATTGAGGGGGTTATCTTTCAATAATATCATAGCCTATCACTGAGAGGGAACCCTTTATTTATAGTATCTCTTCCTGTGCAAAGTTTTGCAAGTGGGAGTGAAAACAGGGAATTGGAGAGCCCAAAAGTCTGTATTGTGAAGGATAAAGTTTGAAAGTTGGAGTATGGTCAAACCCTTGTCAACCTGTTGTTTGTGGGCAGGTGGGCAATTGTTGACTAGAGTCATTAGGTTCTGAATGGGCTATTGCCAGGAAGAGAAATGGGTTCATGTTTGCCTTAGTTTCTATATTTAACTTGGGTGGCATACCTTGACAAGAGTTTGGCCTCAACCATTTGGTCTGGGTCCCAGATCCCCTTTGGTTGGGACAGGATTGGTGGTCAAGGTTAGGAAATTGATATCTTGTTGTTCAGCATTGAGGAGTTGGTACCCTATTTTTAGCCCTTTGGGAAGGGACTTATTAATTGGTCATCTTTTTTAATAACCTCTGATTGGCTAGAGGGAAGTGTGTGTCAGAATACCAGGAGTACCATGGAGCTCCAGCAGGTGAGGGAGGAGTCAATGTAGGTACTGGCATGGCTCACCAGATGAAGGGAACTAACTTTAACAAGTAGGAAAGGGCCTTCCCAGCTACTGTAAATTCAGAACCTGAACGTAAAAATGCGGGATTGTCAAATCCTTGGTCCAAATTTTGAATCACTTTTGAGGGATGGCCTTTTTTAATTAAATTGATTTTTTTGTGTATTTATTTGAATTTTTAAAAATGCTCAAACTCATAGACACTTTGCAAAGTTCAAGTCAAACTGCATATTTCCAATGGACAAAATGAATTAACTGGAATCAGATTTGAAGTATTCAAATACATCAACCATTTTCATTAAGTTTACTATGTTTTTTGAAATTGCAGGATTGTCAAATCCAAGAACAAAATTTCAAATTGCTTTTGAATGCCATTAGTAAACTCAGATATTAATTGCTGGAACTGGAATCCAAATTTAATGTACAGCAAGCACACTAGAAAACACCAACCCAAATAAAGAAGCTACACCACAACTAAAATCAAACTAAAAATTCAATCTTGATAACCATGTTTAGACATAAAAAGTGATAAAAGTTTAAAATTATCCAAACCCAGAAAGTATACAATATTATACACTTCAAATTACGGATATAGAAATTCTGTTACTATTCAAGGCTAAATCAAGAGAAAAAAACTACCCACAACTAAACCAATAAATCCAAATAAATACATATTAAATCTAAAATATATATCTTTATTTTATTTTTATGGACCATCAATTACATTCTCAACCCGCTCCTGCACCAGCCTGTGGGGCAGCCTGTCCATGAGGGCGTCTCAGAGGGTCCAAGAATAGACCCAGAACCCAACTCAAGGGGAGTCATGCCAACACACAGGCCTCCCAAGGTGTCATTGCCATTCAATCACCTCCTGTATCCCAAGCCCAATCAACCAGCCTGAATCCAAGACAGAAGACGCTCTCAAGGCCTGCCACCAAAGTCTCCTACACCGGGGTCACCAGGAACACTGAGGTTACTTACACCTCCACCGTGTACCCAGTTGTCACCCAGCCCAGCACTCTTGATCCAAGAGTTGCCACTTCCTGCCCCCGTCTTTGACACCACCTATGAGCCATTGGCCACAATTGAGGAGCCATCTGTACCTGTGTTGTATTCCACCATTGACGGTGCCAGCGCAACCAAGTGTGATCCCATCTTCTACATGAAGGTCCCCATCCTCTGTGTCAAGCCTGCTAGCCAAGATGCTGCGGCACCTTCCAAGGGCCAGCATCAGTTGACAGATAGTGAGCATGAAGCTCTCCTCAACTGCTTGAATGGGAGAATGTCAGTTTGGGATATTATGTCCTGATTTGGTGTCACAGCCAGATATATTGGTAACATCAACAAAAAGTACAGTAGTTTTAAAAGCTATGGCAAAAAGCAAAAACAATTCAGATTTAAACAAAATGAACTCAAATTTAAACAAAATTAATTTTAAAATTTTTATATTGATTTACAATAGATTTGGATTCATTTCAATTTTGTTTAAAGCTGAGTTCATTTCATTTAAATCTGAATTGTTTTTGCTTGTTGCCATAGCCTTTAAAACTACTGTACAGCAACACCGGGAAAATTGCCAAATCCACCAAGGCTAAGCGGCAGCCCAGCCTACTTCAGCCCACCCATCTTGTAAGGGCCAGCCCAGGTGGAACAGGAACAGGAAATGAACCCCCACACCCGGCCACCAAGCAAAAGCAAGGGCAGCTGCAAAAGCCCGCTGGGAGATTCAAACCCCCAACCACCCACCAGGGCGGGCAAGGGCAATTTTGAACTACCCTAGCCTATTTGGGCAGTTTGAAGCAACCCAAAGCTGGGTCCTGTCCTGGGGCCAGCTTTAATGCTGGCCTGGAGGAGCTTGTGGCTCCCAGCGGAATTGGAGCACCCTGCCCCAATGCTATAATTGGGCTGGGTGCATCCAATGCCAACCTTGATCAGATCTGCTGCAGAATGCAACCAGTAGATCTGATAAATTCCAGATTTCTGTTGCTGCTCCTGCAGTTAAATGTAGCACTTTTCCTGCCACCTCAAATCACACCAGCTGCACTAAATTATTATTTGAGAATCTTGCAACTACTGAGGCTGCTGCTAACACAGCCAATAAATTGGTTGTGAGCAGCACCTCAATTGAGCTGCAAGATTCAGACAGTCCTGCAGTCAAAGACAAACCTGAGGAAAAAAATTGCCTCATTTACCAACCCAATAAGATCCCAGATTGAAGATGTCAGCCAATTGTCTACCAGCAACCAGCAGAATTCCCCTTCCCAGACCAAGTTACCCAAATTCCAATCCAAACTTCCCAAGCCACATTTCAATAATTCTCAGAAGCCAGTGCCCAAGAGTTGGGACACCAAAAGCTCATCAAAAGTAGGAAGCAGTATTTTACAAGGTAGATCAGAAAAATGGTATAAAAACCACTTTCCCCCACTTAAATCAAATTCAGACAACATCAAATAAAGTGAATGAATCTTTCAGTTTTGTTTGCTTTATTAAGATTTCAATTTATACACAACTTGAGCAGAAGTCAAACCAGAAGACTAGAGTACCACCCTAGACCTACAACCATGAATTACCAGCCAGGTCCAGATCATGGAATGGCTGGCATCTCCTATGACTCCCCTGCTCCTCCTATCCCCCAGCCCTACAACCATAGTAGAGCTGTGATGGTCATCCTGACCATCCTCAGTCTGGCTAAAGTTGACATTCCCAACCTTGGTGCCTACCGCCCCTTAGCTGCTGGATTGCTTTAACTAACCTGATCAGCTCCATTCCTCTACTAGGCCCTTGTTACCTGTTATCTGGATGGACTAAGCTCCCCTTTGATACCTTGGTACATGACAGCCTCCGGCCATGACATATCTCAAGGCAATCAGGAAGTGGGTCACCAAGGATTGCCACCTGGGCACGCTTGCTGTCCAATCAATATTGGCCAAAGAGTTTGGGCTTTCTATCTCTAAAACCCTTGTTTATTAAGCAATGGTTGATTTGGGATTCTCCTGGAAAGTACTGGGAGTTTTGCTGTACAACAGAAAAAAATGAGAAGACCATTGAGGATTGACTCATTTATGCCAAGACATATGTGGCTCTCAAGAAGACAGAAAATGTCCTATTCTTTTACATCAACAAATCATTGTTTTCCTGCTCACTCAGGTTTAGGCATGGGTGGGTCAAGAAGGGGTCCAAGGTCAGGTAGCCCATTGTGCAGCTGTTTGTTCCCAGACCTATTCTATGGTAGCGCTTCTTGGTCCTTGCAGGTTGGATCAATACCAGATGATCAAGGGTTTCCATAATAGCAGGACATTCCTTGATTTTCTCCAAGCCGTGAAGGAATACCTCCAGATCAATTACAGCAGCAGAACCAACATTATTGTGTTGGATAATGTCGGGCTCCACAAAGTGGATCTGGTTGAGTCCAAGTTTCCACCCATTGTCAAGAATAGCCATTCCTCCAACCACCGCCTTGCTGATTGTCCAATGATAATCCTCTTCCTCCTTTGTATTCTCCATTCCTTAACCCAATCAAGGAGGTCTTTGGGTGGATCAAGAATAAGGTGAAGGAAAGCCTCCCTCAGGACACCAGGGATCTATTCAATATTCTTGAGATTAGGTAATTTGTGATGCCACCCAATGTGGTGGCAGCTTTCTATGAGCACTTGGAATCCTTCCTCCCCAAAGCCCTTGCCTCCAAGCCAATCAGATAAATGGGTGCTCCTGGTTTTATTTGTTTTTATTTTTATTTTGTTTTATTAGGGCTCAAAAATTATTATTTATACATAATGACATTATGTTTGATTGTATTATAGACATATAAAAAATATTTACAAAAGGTAAGTAAAATTAATTGACTAAATATGAGGGCACATATTTTCATTATAATGCACTGAATATTGTATTGACTGTTGCGCTAACAAATAAATAAATTAAAAAAAGATAGAAATAGTGTTGCAACCAAGTTTCCAGACTTGGTTGCTAACATATCTTACAATACACAGGGGGAGCTCAATGAGCCGCCCCTTGACGTATCTAATGTCATGGATTAATCTGATGGCAATATCAAATGGCAGGTACTTATCCTAATTAGGAGCACTGCCAATTTGACTTGCTGATTCCCGCACAAGTTATTCCTTGGCTCCAAACCTTACATGGAACTTCCCACTATGCCACCCCCTTGCGGCCTTGTGGCTTTTCCCATATAGTATATTACTCACAAGATTCTACAATAAACAATACCTTGTTCTTATTATTATGTCCTTTCTATTGGACTGTTGTCTTCCCCAATTCCAAGTACTGAATCCTCATTGGTTCAGTTGCAACAATAGATTAATTTTATTTAAACAATTGTGAATCCTTGATGGTACTTAAGCTTTTTTAAGCCACAAATTAGACCTTGCAGGTCATCATCTGATCCTTAATATTTCAGTGCCACTATAGCCACACAACACAAAAACCAATGATTTTCATGTATCTCTTACCACTTTGTACTTATGACGCGGGCCAAGCATATCAAATATATTTATCAAATCATATTATAAGGGAAAGGTATTTTGAGTTCTAAACAAGCACTTGTTTAGAACATAAGTGGAGCAGGCTGTCTGTTGCAGATAAATTCAGTTCTTGATGTTTAACTATGTAATAAATGAACCTGTACTCAACGAGCTAGTAAATAAAAACATTTTAAATTTTATTATTATTTGACGTGTTTGCAACTATAACTAATGTCTTATAATATATTAAATATATTACTATTATAATTTAAATATTAAACTTTAAATATTAAGCTTTAAAATTTAATAATTTTAATAAAAGAAAATAAAAAATATAAAAGTTAAATTGCAAGGGAAGATGATTTATTAGGGGGATGAAAATTGCAAAGGGGGATCTGATTATTCCGGGGTATTATACCCCAAATTATATTTTCTGCTAATGCGTCTAATTGGGACCACATACTCTTCTGTATGTGGGTAGGACACACCATTTTGAAAACACCATCTCAAAATACGCCATCTCAAATTTCTGCTATCTCAATTTATTAGTAAAAACACCATTTTGATTTACAGCATTTTGACTAAGAAAAACAAGTTTTAAAATTTTAGATTTTTTTAACTCCAAAAATTACCCAAAAAATTCCCAAAAATAAAAATTCAAAAACATTTCTAGGCTTAAAAAAATTCTCAGAATTTCACATTTACAATAAAAAATGGTGTCAATTAGTAGCAACATAGTTACATAAAGCCCAAAAGTTAAAATAATACCAAAAACAACTATTATCATCTAATTTAACTATAAACTATACTTTAAAATAAGCATAGAATTGTACCAAATACTAAATAAAACTAAAATAATGAATAAAGTAAAGGAAATAAGAGAGCAAATAAAGGAGTGTTTATTGCAAATAGGCTCAAACATTGGTAGAAAGAGCAACTGAGATAGCTTGGAGATGCTCAAGCTTGCTATCCTTGGGATAGTAGGCAAGGACCACCTTGCTGATCTCAGTGTACTTTTTCACTGCTTTGGTCATCTTGGGGGGATCATCCTTGGTCTTCATGCCAGTCTTGAAGAGGCAGGCAGAGATGGCTTATTGGGTTTTGAGGTGGACCATGATCTTATTGAATTTGAGCTTATGAACCCTAACCCTTCTGGAAAACTGGCTATGCCACCCTTCAAGGGAAGAGGTGGTCTTGATCAACCCATCTTTGACCTGCTTATAGCAGTTACAGGTGATTGAGTCACCGCTTTTTCTAATGTGGTGTGCTCCTTGGAAGATGCCAACCCATTGAGTCTCAAAATACTCAATAAAGGGTGCAAAGGCTGCCTGGTTGGCCTGGATATAGGGATGGCAGAGGAGGGCATCATAAAAGGCATTGGTCTCCTCCTTTTGCACAAGGGCAAGGGCAGCAAAGCAATTAAAAATGTCCTTTGCTTCTTTGGTGCCTTCAGTGTAGACCAGCTCATGGAGGTCAGAGCACTTTTGGAGGCGGCAGCAGAGTGCCTGCCTGAAGTGGAAATAGCATCCCTGAGGGGAGCTCTTAAAGATACAAATAAAGACATTTGACTGAGCCTGTTTGAAATCCACTACCAGATATTTATGGTAGGGAAGGCTTTAAGGCTTTTGTTGGTTGGGGTGGGAGTGTCTTCTTCTTGGGAGATGGATTTTTTCTTACGCCCTCTAGTCTCCTTGGGCACCTCTTCAATTTTTGGGAGGATTTCATCCAGTTTGGTCTTTAAAATTGTGAGTGACTGGACATAGGTTTTCTGCTTCTTATTTGGGAGGAAAAAGAAGACCAGGGGAAGAACCAGATTTCCAACCTGCCCATGGATATTCCAAAGCTGGCTAAAGATCTTTGGGAAAGTGGAGAAAGTGCCATCTGCAAGCCAGGTCTTGCACTTGAGGAGGTTGCGCAGATCCTGGCTTGTTGCAAAGCAGATGATACACTCTGGGGCATGTTGACCATCATCATGGACGAGGAATCTCTCTTCATGGCAAGATAGTTTTTGCTCCTCAGTAATGATCAATTGGTCAATGGAGCTTGCACTGACGCCTTCAGTGCTCAGAGCATATCTTTGATCAGTAAAATATCTCTGTAGTTTTGAGGCGCCACCAACAGTTGCTAGTTGGGTATCATTTAAATTGAGGAGCTCATTGTTGACAACCTCAGTTGCAGTTTGATCCTTTGTGGTTGGGATCACCTGGTAAAGAAACCAGCGGATAAGTTGAAAGAGAGGGTCAAAAGGCTCAGTACAGTTGTGGTTAACAGTAAGGGCCTTAAATCTGGTGAACCTGTAAGTTGTGAGTCTAACTGGGCAGCCAATGTTATCACATTTGAAGTGATGTTGGCAGATGGGCTTCTTCTTGTCATTACAGCTAAAGCTGTAGCCCTTGTAGACAAAAACAGCACACACTTTCTTTGTCATAATTGGATAGCTGATAGGGTATGTTGTTGGCACAGCAAAAGTTCCATTTTGGTTGCCTATATTGTGGATAGAGTTAAGATCCCAGAGCTCAATTGGCTCATCTGCAGGAGCACCAGACTAAGGCTCCTGCTCCTCTTCATCCTCAGGCTCTGAAGTGGGGTCAGAATGACAATTGAAGTTAAACAACTTCTCTTGAGGATCAGAGGGGGAGTAAACAAATGGAGAATGGGGAGGGGTAGGACTGTTTCCCTCTTGTTCAGGTGACAGAGTTGGGGTCTTGGGGAGAGCTTTGGCCTTAGAAGGCTGCTTCTTTGGGGTTTTCTTGGCCTTTTTGGTCTTGGGCAGAGTGATTTTAGACTTTGAGGCCTTGGAGGCCTTGGGCGCAGCTTTGGCAGTTGACTTGGGAGGCATCTAAAAGTGAATTAGTATCAAAATATGAGCAATTTGGGGGTTGTTTTTAAAGAGAAAAATGAGAATGTTTTTAATATAAAAGTATCAAATTTTTTACATAGAATTGAAGAAGAGATCAAAAAAATATATATTATTAGAATTCCAATGTTTTTTTATTTTGTAAAAATATTTTTTTTATTAGTAACACAAGTAGGCAAAACTTTGAGTTTTGACTGAAAACTTGCTCTCAAGATGGCGTTTTTGAAGTGACGTAATTGAGGTGCCGTAGCTCAAAAACATAGTGTTTGTGACCATTTTTTATATTAAATTAACAAATCTACGGTAGAGCTACCTCAGCCAGGCCAAAGAGTAAAACTTGAATTTCTCAAAAACTAGCTTATACAACTGGGGTTAAAAAGTACCCAGTTGTTTAGAGGAGATCAAAAAAATTTTATTTGCAAAGTTTCATATGTTTTCTTACATTTTTTGCTTAAGTGGTTTTAGACGTAAAACTATACTTTTGAAAAGTGGAAAGCAAGAATTGCGGTGGGGGAATTGATATAGCGTAGCCTGGCGCCATAGGTAATTTCCCCTTATTTTCCCCTATCCATTGTGCGCATTGAATCAATTGGGTGATATGAAACTCGGTGGAATTTGAAGTGACAAATCAAAATGGCGTAATCACCCCCTTCCATATTAAAATCACTATTAAAATATTTTATTAAGAAAACCCTTATCAATGTATCCATGTATAATAAAGTTATAAATTACATATAACAAAACTGGTTTTTTTACCCAACAATGATAATCACTAGAGGGACTATCATAGTGGCGTCTTTTTAGGTTGTTCTTATTATAAGCGTCTTAGATTAATACTATAGGAACATCTTCTGGCACTATACCACAGGCTTTATTTTAGTTTGGGTATAAGCTTATTTTAGTTTAAGATAAATGGTGTAATTCAAAATGACGATAAGTTGAGATGGCATAAACCCGCCCCACACTAAGTGATTTCATATGTAAATAAAGTTAGCAAAATAAGATTTAATTAATCTGACTTGAAGTGACGGAATTGAGATGGCGTAAATTCAAGATGCCACATTATAAAGGTATATGTAAATTTTAACTATTTTTGTTTATTTTATTTTTTTGTGATTAAAAATTACTAACACAAAAAATGCCATCTCAAATTAAATTTGAGATGGTGTTTTTTGATATGGCATTTTTGAAATGGCATGTCCTATCTGTATGTGGTGGACAACTGTGGCGCCAATTGCTAGAGGGGTGCGCTTAGCACCCCAGTGATAGCTGAGCGTCTTATAAAAGGCAGTTTCAAAAGTGAATTAATGAGGAGTTGGTTCTTGAGAGGTATTGTGTATCCATACAACAAAGCTAACATAAAACAGTTGTATAGGATATGCTCTACGGTTTGGTAGCCCTGCAGTGTCTTCATTTTATCCAGTGCCAGCTGTAAGACGTCCATTTGAAGGGGGGAGTCCTCCAGCTTTTTCACATTGGTCTTCATAATGCAGTGTAGTACTACCCCAAGGTAAACAGCGAGATGCAGTTGCTGTGAGGTATAGATTTCTGCACATAAGCAGAATTTCTGGCAACAGCGCCCATGTTGCAACAATAATGTCAACAGTGGCCATGTTGACACTTTATCAACATGGTCACTGTTGACTCAAAACTCTAAATCTCCTATGTTTTTTGCTGGTTGTGCTAGCTTAATTATTTTTTAAAGCATTCAGGGGTGCAAACCCAGAAAACATGACAAAATTGTGGCCATCTCAACACAATTTAATATTAAGCTTAATAAAAAACTTAATTTAACCAGATTTTTCCTTTACTTTTACTAATAAAAATTAGTTTATTTTTTTATTTGTTTCCACGACGTAAAAGTGTCAATGTCAACACTTTTATGCTGAACTTATTTTTAATAACAAAACTGAAACATCTACAGTAAAAAATAAGTGTGCATTTAAAAATAATTTTTTATTGAATTATTATATTGAAAAAGACAGTGCGCATACATTTGATTGTTGGAATGTTCATGTTATAAATATATATGTGGCACTTATTACGACTTTAATATATTGAGTGAATTGGTGGCTAACGGCAATCCAATAATTTAAGTGTGAGTTACTATGTAAGTTACTATATAATTTATTATTAAAAATAATGTCAACACTTGTAAATGTCAAATATTTGCTCATGATCATCCCCTGGGGTGGAGTTAAGCAAATTAGAGTGGTGTGATTAAGCCTAGATTAATATGTCACCTCATATAAAGAATGTCGTAAGTGACGTTGTTGACACTTTACTCTTTTCAATACTGAATACAACTTCTTAAAAACTTCATATAAGCGCAATGATAAAATATCATATTACCACCCCCAAAATATAATTTTTAATAAAAAACCTTGATACTTTTTTTACTTATTTTTATATGTTTTTTTTTAATTTTTATATGTGAACAAAAACACACAGAAAACGGTTAATTTTTGCTAGCCTGCTTAAATTTAATTAAGTGTACTATGAAAAAACATAGTAAATTTTCAAAAAAATGTCAACAGTGACAATGTTGTCAAAAATAATGTCTACAATTTTTGTAATCAACAGTGAGAATTCATCTTTTTTTACTAATTGTCACTCATAATGTCAATGCTTTTCAGTTCTCACATATAAAACTTTATGTTTTACATAAAAAAACTTCACATTTTTTGATATGTTGTATTTTTGACTTTGCTCTTTCATATTTTTCAATTTTTAAAATAAAATCTATATCTAAATATAATAACTTTTCATTATTCTCTTAACTTTTAACTTTTTTATAACTTTAATAAAATAAAAACTATACAAGTATTTTTTAACTTTTAAATGCCAATAAAAACCATCTAAAATTTGATTTTTATATATTATGCTTTTTAAGTTGTTTTGTTTGTTTTTTAACTATATTTCTTTATTTTAAACCATTTTACTTATTATTTTAGGACAAAAACACTTCCAAATAGCTCAAAGGAACCAAGCGTCCTTCAAAGCCAACCAAACCCACCAAAAAGAAGCCTGTCTCATCAAAGAAGGCCACCCCCAAACCATCCCCAAAGCCCTCCCCTGAGCCCTCTCCTGAGAAGAGCCCTGCTAACTCCACTGGGGGAGAGGAATATGATGGCTCCATTACAGAGCATAGTTTTTACAACTTGGCTTCTGACAAGGAGTCAACCTTGAAGAAGCGCTCAGCCCAAAAGTCCCCACCCAAGGATAAGTCTCCTGCATATGAGGAGCACCAAAATAAGCCCCCTTCTGCTTCCCCACCACTACCAAAATCCCCCCTTTCAAGCTCATTTGGGGATGATTCAAAGCCCTGCCTGATTACTTCCCTGGCTTCCGCCATCCTCTGTTAGCCCCTGGGACCCTCTGTTGGCCCACAACATCTGCAATGTCAACAGCAAATTGAAGGTTCCTCCTCTTCCTTGCCCAAATACTTCCCAATCATGAGCATGAAAGGTGGGCTGGCCATGGTGGCCAATGGGTATATTTTCTCTTGCAACAATCCCAACCGGGGCTTCAAGAGCCGCCATTACACCTGCAGGGACTGCTCCTGCCCAGTGCGGCTCAACACTGAGCGCTGGGACTTGGTCAAAACCATCAAGGGCAAGCATTCCTGCATCATGCCAAATACCACCATAGCCCGCCTCCTCAAGTGGTATCTTGTCCAGGTGATGCCCACCTCCAAAGATCTTTCTGCTACCCAGCTGGCCGTGCTTGCTTGCAAGTACCTCTCCCCAACCAACTTGAAGAGGGTGCCAACCCACAATCAGTTGGTCAAGTTTTTAAGTGATAGGCATCAATCCTCAAACCTCCTGGCCAAGAGCGCCACTAAAATTGAAGACCTGGTCCTCACAGATGCCCTCAAGAAGACAGAGGATGGTGAGATGTTCCTGCTCCATGACAATGGGCAGAAAGTGGAGGATAGAATTATAGCCTACGCCACAACCCAAAACCTGGAGCAGCTGAACACTGCTACCACCTAGCTGTGTGAAAGCACATTTGCTACTTGCCCCTCTCTCTTCAAGAAACTTTGGGTCCTGCATGGGTAGTTCAATGACCAGGTTATCCCCCTTGTCTTCTTTCTCCTTCCTGGTGCCAAGACTGAAGTCTACACCAGAGCCTTCAAGATTTTCTGAGATGCTTTGAGCTCCCTTCCCACCAACCAGCTCCTGTTCCCACTCATGCCACAAGGGCAAATCCCTCCTCTGCTGAGAAGGATGAGTTGACCCTAGCTGCTGAGAAGCTAGCTCATGAGCGCTCACTTGGGCTGGAGGTTATTATAATGGACTTTGAGCAAGCTCAGTTCAGAGCCTTTGAGGCCATCTTCAATGGAGAAGTCCAGGGCTGCTTCTTCCATTTTAGGCAGGCCCTCATCAAGAATCTCAAGAGTGAGAAGGACCTTTTTAAGAAGTATCTTAACAATGGTAAGGGGAAGTGCCGCTTTGCATTGATTCAGTTTGCTGCCTTGGCTTTTGTGCGCCCAGAGCATACTGAAATTGGCTTTGAGGCCCTCCTGGAGGACTCTTACATCAAGCAACACTCCACCATCTTCAAAGGTTACTTGGATTACTTTGAGCACCAATGGGTGGGCAAGAAGGTGACTTCCCGGAGAGGTAAGAGTGGGGCCACTGCCCCTTGGAATTGCCAGGGCGCCTGCCTCAAGGGGCAGATGAAGACCACCTCTAGCCTTGAAGTTTGGCATAAGCACCTGAAGGTGAAGTTTGGGACCAACTCTAAATATAACAAGTTCTTCCAGAAGCTGCATAAGGAGCAGGTCTGGACTGTCTCCAAGTTTTGAAACCTGGCCAACCAGGTGGCCCCCTGGAAGCAAAAGTCCAAGGAGCAGGACTACCAGGAGAACGTTCAAAAGGTGGTAAAGAAAAGGTACAAGGTGGCAGAGATTAAGAAGTACCTTGAGGATGTTGCCACTGCTCTTGCTGGTGGCTTTAATTAGCTGTATAAACCTTGCCTTGCCTGTATATTTTTTACTTTTAAACTTTTAATTTTTTATTTTATTTATAGTTTACTAATCTTTTTATGTATAAATGGTAAATTTAAGATACAGTTTTAATGTGGTTTAGTTAGAAATATCTTATATTTTGTTAATTTATCTTTAAGGTATGAGATATTTTCAGTTATGCTTAAATAAAGTATAATAAATTAAAATTAGAATTTTCTTATATTTTGTAGTTATTATGATATATAAAATATCTTTATTTTTGTCTCATTGGAATTTTAATTTTTATGGAAATAAAAATAATTTTATAATAAAGAGTGTAATTTACATAGTAAACTGAAAAATAGTTGCTTGTATCTCCTTATTCTTATTACTTATAGTAATTTTTTATTGCACTTTTGAACTCTCTGGAGTCATTTTAATATAATGATGTATTTTTAAAATAATTTTTTATATTAAGAATGTTCAGGGTAAAGTGTTTTGTTAATTAAAAAAGTGTCAACATCCAGGAGACAACATTAAGTAAAACCGGGTTGTCACTTTACTATAGTGTCAACATTAAAAGTGTTGACATGGGTGCTGTTGCCAAATTTCTTGTATAGGATGTATTTGAAAAATTGATTAAAGGAGATTCAGGAATTTTGGAGGCATCCACCACCCATGCCTCTACAAAAGATATGAATAAAGCTTTCATCTTATTGACTAAAAATACATTGCCTATTTGATTCAATATTGATTTTATTAAGTTATTGAATATTGTGGCTTGATGTTTTCTTGTGGAACTTGAAATTGACTTTTTTCAAGGTTTATTTCACATGTGTTCATAGTTGAAAATTGAAATTGTTAAAGGCATTCAAAGATATAATCATCAAAATTCATGTTGGCATTTATTTGGATATCCATCATTCCTTTGAAGTTGATACTTGCACCTACTTCATAGGCTTCTCTGACTCAAGTTGAACTTCCTTCTGGCGCTTTGAATTCTCTATTCATTGCTTATTTTGTTGCATATTGATTGATGTTATTTTTAATTATTTTATTTATTTCATTTTTATTTATTTGCTTTACAGAGGCTACCAGTGATTGGTAACCCCTGTAAAACCAACTTGGCGTGAAAGCTGCCACTTCTGCAACCTTGCCCCAATTCCTAGCTATAACTAAAGTAAATATAAGTAAAACATAAAAAGACTTACTGATTTTTTCCCTTGCAGCCCCCTCAGCCACAGGCACCCCTTCAGCAAACTTCATAAGTGTTGGCTGCTCTTCATTTTTTTTCTGGGATTGATCTTCCTTATTTTCTGTGCTACTTGTGTTTCCTCTTGATTTTCCTTAGTTGAATTTTCATTGTTTCTTGAGGTGCTTCTGCTTCTTGATTGTGTTTCATTTTCATCTGTTTCCATTTGATCAGTTTCTTCTTCATTTGTGTTAGTTTCCTTTGAGCTTTTATTTCCTTCAATTAATTTGATTTTTTGAATATTCTTTCTGTTGGTTTTTTCAAATTCCCACAAGTTGTAACTTTCACTTTTGAAATCTAACTGCTTGAGTATTTCCTTTTGAAGATTTAAAACTATTTCCTTGTGTTCTTTGTTGACTATTGTTCTCAGGCTATTTTTTGCGGTTTTGTTTTGCTGGACCAAAGTCCTTCCCTCATTTCCCAGTTGGTTTATCATAATTTCCCTTATGTTATGTTTAAGCTTGACCACCTTTTGGAGACCTGACTCTAATTTGTTTATTAGGCTGTAGATATTTGATATTTTTTTTGAATATCATCAAAAAACTGGTTTTTATAGTACTACCTTCAACACACTAATATTTTTCATCATAATTAATAAATTAAGAACCACAAATATAAATACTGTATTATAATATTGCAATTAGACGTCAAATCTTGATATTTTGATATTATGTGCATAACTCAATGCATTTTTTTAATAAAATTTATTGTAAATGAGGTCTTTTTCATTGTAATTTATTTAAATGGACTGTGTTTATATTAGAGAGTCATTAATGCTTAGTATAAACATTGATACATTGTGCATTTTACAGTCTATATATTTACCTATTGGTAATAATTCTGTAACTTTTTAGTTGGATTTTATGAGGTAATAATAATGTAATGGGTTAATAAATGATTGTTTATTACCGTTAGTTGGGTGATTTTCTTTGCTGTTGTCACAAGTGACAAACTCCTACTGACCATGCTTACTGGAAAGCCTCAACTACGGGATTTGAACCCTGAGACCCCACAGGCTGCCAGCCCACATATTTTTGGGCTCAAACCAGAGCAGAACTTGACTTTGGAAAACCCTCTAAAGCTGGATGAATCAAAATCATCTACATCAACACTTCCCACACTAAAGGTTCCTGTTAACGCAACCAATCAGCAGGCGGGCCCAGCCATAGAACCCAAAAAGACTCAGGACTCCACAGGAAAGGAAATAGAGAAACTTCCCAATAAACGCAGGCCACCCAGAAATAACCAACCCCAAAAACCAACAAGGAAATTGGAGTATTCCCAGTTTGAACCAGCCAATGAATTAACTCCCGCAATGAATGCCACCAAGAACTGGAAAAATCAGGCAAACGGTACCACCTGGGCCAGAGAAATTCATAAAAGTTTTCCCATGACAGATGGGCATACTTATACCCTGGACTTCCAGGAAGATGCCCATTGCCATTCTTACAATAAAGTGACATGAACCTTTGGTTCAACCAGGTTATTCCATATTTGATTTTAGTTCTATTTCATCTACAGTCTATCTCCCGTGGTTCTGCACCCCACACCCAACAACCCCAAGAAACCGCGGACCAACCACCCAAGTTTTACCATTCACCAGGAGTCCCCTACGGCCCAGTACATTTCACCAAGTACCCCCCCCCCCAATTCTGCGTATTCAGAGTTCACCCTAGAGGAAATCCTAATCTACAACCCTGAGTCAAGAACTAGAGAGACAAAGACTGTATACAGGGAAAGCCACAAGATCACTATACCTCCCCTTCTATTCCGCAACAAGTACAATCACCTGCCTGAGTATTTGGTCCCAATGACTCTGCCTCTCACCTCACGGCCTGACGTCCGCTAGAATCTGTTGCTGCCAATGAATCCACTTCCACTCAGATATTTGGGGTGATGTACATCACTATTACTGGTTTGATAGATTATATGGTACCTGCCAGCGGGCCTTGGGCTCTCCTGGGAAAATTATTATCTTATATTGTAAAGTTAGCCCCAATCTTGTGGTGGGCCCTCCCTGCTGGGCCCACGGGATGTTCACCTGCAAGTTCTCAGGAACCCCTTACAGGCTGGATCCCTGACAGCTGTGGCAATTGTGCATTTTCTGATATTTAATAACTAGTATCCAATTGGTTGATTTCACATCCAATTGCACAGGCAATAGTAAATCAAGTTGCCACCCCAAGACTGGATGTGGTTGGGGTGGCAACCACGCTTCCTATTGCCTGTGTGATTGGATATGAAATCAACCAATTGGATACTAGTGTGTAAATTTCATAAAATGCACAATTGCCACAGCAAAGAAATTCAGTCAATCAATGGTAATAAACAGTAAATTATTAACCCACTACATTATTATTACCTTGCAAAATCCAACTAAAAAGTTACAGAATTATTACCAATAGGTAAATATACAGGCTGTAAAATGCACTATGTATCAATATTCATACTAAGTGTTAATGGCTCTCTAATATAAACACAGTCCATTTAAATAAATTAAAATGAAAAAGGCCTTGTTTACAATGAATTTTATTAAACAAAATGCATTGAGTTATACACATAATATCAAAATATCAAGAGTTGATGTCTAATTGCAATATTTTAATGAAATATTTATATTTTTAGTTCTTAATTTATTATTGATAACAAAAAATATTAATGCAAATAATTATATGTTACCACATCAAATGTACAACACATTTTTTAAATATGGGAAATGCTAAAAATGTAAAAGAAATATTGTTAATTGTGAATTGAAAGAGAAATATCAATTTTAATAAGTTGTCACAAAGAAAAGATTTATTTTATTCATCAAAGGACAAGAAGGGGGAGGGAATGGGCAGAATTAATGTTGCCTTCATCTGCGTCTGTGAAAGGGATGGCATCAGAGATAGTGGGGAGGGAATGGGTGGTGGTTTGGGAGACAGGGTTGGAAGGCAGGTGGCTTGATGGGGGGGTTGGAGAGGCAGGGTTTGTTGACTGGGAAGGGGCAGCAAGAGCTGATTTCTTCAATGCTCAAATTATTATTCTGTCACATATGCGGGCTTGAAAAAACAAATGAATGGGTGTGGGGGGAGGCAGGAGTCCTTTCTGGACTTATCACTATCACTTGCATAGGATATGACAAGATCTGATAAGTCCTGGACAAATGTGGAAGGGAAAAGCTTGTACCCCTTCTCAATTTGGGAGCACAGTTCATTTTAGGTGGCCGGCTTTAAGCGCCTGTGTGAGAGAGGGGGGCTAAACTAACTAAGTTTGGCTCCCATCCTGGCAAAACAAACCACCAGGATGCCGCCCAGTGGAGAACTGGGACAGCTGCTAAAAGGGGGTACCACAGGGAGGACACAGAGGACAGATGAGGTAAGTATGCATTCAGTGCCATCAGCGCCAAACCAGTAAGCAACCAGGGCGTACGGGTTGGGGCGGGAGGAGGCATTACAGGAGCATGTAAGGACACCAAGATACTCTTCTCCAGGTTGTGAAAGGAGGGCATTGGCGCCTCCTCACCCACAGGAGCAAGAGAGACATAGTCAATGTCACCCAAATCCATGTCATCACATGTCAAGCTCTTCACCACAGCCTCTCCAGAATAAAAGAGATTGCCAGGAAGACTCAAGAGGCTGGGAGGATCTTCACTCATGAGCCGCGCAGAAGAGGAGATTCTTGACCACAGGTCTGGAGAGGTTGACCACAGGAGGAGCAAAAAAAGGCCCAAGGAAAATACAACAAATTTAATGACTGGGAGTATCATAGTTGCGTTCTCCTTGAAATTTGAGGAAGAATGGTGAAGTTTTTAGAATTGAAAGCAACAGAATTAACCCCAGTAGGGGTAACCACAAACTGAAGAGCAAAGGAAGCAGCAGAACAGGTCTGGAGGCCTTGGACGTGGTTGTGGGTGTCTCGGGCAAAAACAAAAACAAAAACAAAAAGCAGGTTCAAAACAAGGAATTCAACAAAAAACTCAAAGTAACAATAGGTATTATATTGAATTCTAAATGAAATTTAGGTTTGAGTTCTATTTTTGTAAGCAAAAGCAAAAACAGAAGGGAACTATATGCCTGAGCTTCTTCTGAGAGTGCCAGAGGAGATGTCAGGTTCAAACTGGGCTGCCACAAGGTAAGCTTTACAAGCACAATTAAAACTTTAAATTTAAAACTAGGGAAACTCAAAATTTGTGGTGGTGGAGCCCCAGCTTGAAAATTTTAACTGAAAACACCAAACTTTTAATCTAATTGGAAAATAGACAAGCAGGGGACTGAAGGTCCCCTTGCTGTGTTAAAAGGAGTGAGTTGAGAGAGGATGAAATCACATGACTTTTGGACCTGGATCCAATTGGCTGGGGGAGAAATTTTGCTGGACAGGGCCAGGGGGACTCGGAAGTTTCATCCTAATTTCCATGATCCCATCTGATTGATTAGGAGAAGCCCCAGACATTTTACATTTACTTGAGTTTTTGAGCTTTGATGTGGCAACACTTGATTGATTGGTTCTGATAGTTTTTAAAAGTGGGCAACACCAAGCCAACAAGTAGTCCAAATTAACCAATCATTCTTCCCAGGAGGGGGCAACCAAAGGCAATGGATCCACAGGATAGGCCAGCACAAACCTCTCATCAACTGTGTGTGCCAAATCCTCCAAAAAAATTAAGGGGTTTGGCTGATATTTGTGGTCCTTTCTTGGTGCGGTGGGGGAAGATTGTGTGATCCAATGACAGGGGTGGCAGTGAATTTACAGCCTGAGAGCTGAATCAAAATTGTAAAGACATACATCTGCAAGATACATGTCAGCGTGGTTGGTAGGATAGGGCCAACAGGTGTGCCCCGCAGCCATAATTTCTTTGGCTGCCCATTCTTGCTGCTCCATCTCCGCACTCAGTACAGCTGTGTATACAGCTTTTTGGGCAGCCCACTCCTCCAGCATGTCCTTGAGCTTCAGCTGGTAGGCATACCCATCTGTGGTGTTTGATATTGCCAAGTAATGATTGACACCCAATGGGAAAACTGTCAACAAAACCCTGACAAATTGATACAGGATTGGGCTGCACTTGTAGACGTCAGATCAGATGCTCTTTTTCCAAAAGTCTTGGATACTTGCCAAAATCTTGGCATACAACAAGAAAATGGCGTCATTACAGGCCCTCATTGCCCTTCCTTTTATAAAATTAATGATTGTTGCATTGTAGGGGTTGGTATCTACCAAACTGGGGCCACTGAAAACCTTATTAAATAAGATTCTGACAGCAACCACAACTCTGTGCATCCACAAATTAACTGTTCTTTTATTGGTGAAATTGCCATTAAGTCCCAGTTAGAGACAAACCTGGACCAGGAGTATCCGTAGGTCACGTTCCATGATAGCCATCATGGGAGGGTGGGCTGTGTCATCTTTGGTCAAAGTATGGGCACCAGTTGGGGTCTTCTTGGTATGGGGGCCACAGTTGGCGTGGGCTTGCAGGGTTGCAGCCATAGTGGACTTTGCAAAACCCATCACAGCCACAATTTCCCCAAGGGACATAAGCATCCCTTGATTTTCAACCATTTCAAGAATAATTTCTGGGGTGATCAATTTTCTTCTACGTCCTGCAGGCTAATTGGCTGGAGGAGGGATGTGTTCATCTTGGGAACTAGACAGTGTCATCTTATTGGCTGTTTCAGGATTCTGGGTTCTCTGGGTGACCCCATGGCTCAATTGCCAAATTCCAGGTGTTAGTGTTGATACATGATTTGGATTAGCAGCTGCCTGTGCGCAATGGGCAAACAGGGCCATGCTTGAGGTTGCAGGAGAAAAAGCACACTCCTGGGTAGTGCTTGTGGAGGGGCCTGTGGGTTGGGAGTGACCATAGACAGAGGCTTTGCTGTTAAGAGACCCAGTGTAGCCCTGCATAATTTTGTCAAGGCCAGGGAACAGCTTGTTGACCTGGTTGTTGTTGAAAGAAGACATAATAAATTTTATTAAAAATTTTAAGCTCAAAAAGAGAAGTGTATATTTCAATCAATTTTATTGTTAAGTATGTTAAGCCTGTGAATATTATAATCTAAATTTTAGCCGTCCTAAAATGGAATAGGGTGATTTTTGAGAATGCCTATGATTCCTAAAAGAATTAGAACAGATCTACTCTAGATCCTTTGGCATCCTTTTTGAGACACCCATAAATTATATTTATTTTGAATTCACCTAATTTTTGATTCAAAATTTGGTTCTTGAATTTGACAATCCCGCAATTTCAGATTTGTTAAGTTTTACATGATGTCTATGATTTGTTTGAAATACAGGAAGTATCAAATTGTACTTTAGAATCCCAAATTTCTGATTCATGTATTCCACATTTGTTTGCTGTGTTTTGTCTTTTTGTTAGTTGAGTTATCTGCTCAAGAAATTCAAAATTTGCCAATTTAAATTCAAAAAAAGTCAAATTAAATGGTTGATTTTATTAAATATTTTATTTTTCACTCAGCTGAGTTGCCTGTGTTGCGCCTTTTGCATTACAGTGCCACAATTATTTGAGATTATAGGGCACAGGACATTTTCTGGAATACAGTCATATGTGAGGATATGAGTAGTATTGTATCAGAAGAGCCAGGATTAAATAGAACCAGGATTATTGTCTAGCAATGGCTTCTGATTGTGCAGAAGCACTTAAGGATTAGGATAAGGTCAACCAGATTAAATATATATCCAAGACAGTTCAATATTAAAGCTTATTTTTATTGTGAGTGATTCATTCTTCTTATACCTTCTGCAAAGGGTAATCCCTTGGCTGCTAGCAATGTCTTCTAGGACATTCTAACACGCCCCTAATTTGGGTAATTATTAATCTAGGTTTGGCGCTTATTGCATATCAACCAATAGAACATCTTCATCTTCACCCAGCACAGGTGATCCTTGCTGACATGGAATAATTTAGTACTTCAGGATCACTTCCTACTTATCTGGCATACTGAAAGCTTAATGCTTATTAATGTGATAGATATAGGGATTCAAGATTATGGGGAATCAAACACAGCGCCTTGGCGCTCAATGTAAAAGTAAAGCAGCACCTTGGCGCCTGCAATATTTGCCAGGCGGTGCTTGCAATAATTTTCAGTTAGTGTGGCGGCGCTTGACGTAAAAGTAGTTTGTCCCCTAATCCAGTTACTAGGTGGCGCCTGTGTCCTTTCCCAAGTGACACAGCAGCAAATTATGTATCACTTGAGTGCTGCGGCAGTGCTTATAATTGGCTAATTCAATGTTCAGGTCAGCAGGATGCTGCTGATTTAATATGCATATGATGTATACTACCAAGTTATGTTATTTGGTAGCTGCAATTCCTATCTGCAAGCTCTGTCATAATTGGCATTACTGTATTTTATACTACTAATTTAAAGATTTGGTTGTAGCAATCTCAATCCGTGGGCTCTGTCATAATTGGCAAGATTGCTTGGTCAAAATTCCCAACAGCCTGCAAAAGTGATTCAAAATTTGGACCAAGGATTTGACAATTCCGCATTTTTACGTTCAGGTTCTGAGTTTACAGTACAGCCCTGGGTCCAGCCGCTGGCAAGGCAGAGTCAATCAATCCTGTGAACGCCAGGTAAAGCATTCCAAGGAATTGACTACTCTGGCCAGTGGCATCAGAAGTGGGTGGAGTTGAGATGGTTGGTTTGGGCGTCAGGAATGGTTCCATGGGGACCAGGTAGGCAGCAGAGTTGTTGTATTTTCTGTTAAAGATCAAAGGGTATATAGTGATTTCTCTGCCGTCCCAAAAATTTGGTAGGGTTCCTTGGGGGCGTTTGGGCAGGTGTACCAAAGCAAGTCTTCCAAGGTCCAGGGTTTGTGTTCAGGGTTGGGGGATACTCAGTTAAATGCACAGGGCCTAACGGAGTGTTAGGTGGGCAGTAGTAGTCAAAGGATTTGGTTTTATCAACTGAAGTCTGACTATCTATCCCTGAGGATGAGTACTGGCGCTTGGGTATTTGCAGATGGAAGAGTATCAAAAATAAGTATGGAAACATATTGGTGAACCAAAGGTTCATAACAAGTTTATTGGTAAGAATGATGATACAGTATTTTTTTAGGAGTTTCTGATTTATATAGTTACTCACATGCAAGTGCCTCTGGGAATTCTTCTGTTGCTATCTGTGTGGCATAGCTTGACATCTCAGGTTTTGCTGTTTGGTTGGATGCTTCATGGTCATTTTTGGGGTCTTCAAGAACAGTTGTTTGGCTTGTTGGGGACCCATCTTGGCCTGACTGGTCATTGGTTCTGGAAGGTTTGGCTGCAGGGGTCATGGGGTCTTTTTCAATTTGATTGTCATTTTGGGACTGGATTGACAGGCATTACTGAGGCAAAAGAACTTGATTGAAAAAGGGGTTCCCAATTAGGAGCCCAAAATTACTAAAAGGATGGTGGACTTGGATTGGGTTTACTGGGCAGCTAAAATTAGCCTGCCCAGGCCCAGCCAAACCCACCAAGGCTTGGGTGTAGCTTTTGGTGCCCAGAATGGGCCCTACAATTGTCACCAGGGCAGGAGTGGTTCCCACACCTGGATTTTTGCTTTTCAAAAAAAAATCCAGGTGCAGGCAAATCCCCTGTACCCGCTTGCCCTGCCTGGTGGCTGGGTGCAGGTTTAATTCCCACCTGGGGCTTTGATATTGTTACTTCTGTAACAGTGTGGTCTGGGTCCCAGGTGACTGGTTGGTGGTAGACTGGGACCTGGAGGCAATCAGGAGGGCAGAAGGCATGAGTCAGGCCTGCTTGTGGGTGCCTAGCTGGCAGGGAAGGCTGGCAAGCAGATGTGACTGGCGGGCATGGCAGGCGCCTGCCAGGATGTTAAATTATTCTAGTTTGCTATAATTCACATTTAAAATTTTGATATTCTGGTTTTCCCCTTGTTTAGTAATAGAAAATTCTGCTCATATTGATCTGTATTTGGACCAGAAATTTCTTTTTGTTTCCAAGTTGAAATGAGGGTGGAAATTTGAGTGGTGTTAGAAATATTCTGACACTTGTCCTGGTTGCCCTGAGTGCTGGTGTCTCTAAAGTAAGAGAGGTTGGATTGCCCATTGTTCTCATTGCTATATTAATTAGACGCCTGAGGATTTTGTTTGTGTTGTTGCCCAGTAGAAGACAATTATATTGTCCTAGAGAATGAGAGTCTTTGGGTTGCTCTCTTTTTCCAGTTTGCGCCTTGTGTAGTGTATTGGATGTTTGTTCTGCTTTTTCTGCTTCACAGTAAAGGCTTTGGAGGTTGATTAATTGATCCAAGTTTATGTGCCACATTATGTGTCAGGCACCCACCCACTTGGAAGTAAACTCCCAAGATGATGGATGATAGCAGAAGGATTTAGAACAGTAACCAAAGACCCCACATGAAGAAATAATGTTGTATGTTCAGACTGTTGGAGTATACTTAATAATAGTTAGCCCTTGTTAAAGTTGAATTACTATACCTGATAGCAGGGTAGTAAATCAAAATAGGAGTGAACAATATATTGGGGTAAAAGCTTGTCTTTATTTAACATATTACCAAGTATATATAGAGGGGTGGGAAATTGGGGAGAGGGAAATTGGGGGAATGGGGAAATAGAGCCAGGCCTGGCGTAAATACCAATATTAGCACCAATATCAATGTTAGCTATTGATTTTACATATGGAAGTAAGGATTGATCAGGCAATTGGATTGTTGATGCCACCTCCATTTAGTCTTCTGGACTTAAGCGCCAAGTGTGGGCTTCAATTACGGAATTGAATGCCTAGTTGATTGTGCCTAAGTAGAACTTTCAAATGACCTGATTCCTGAGGATATTTGAGTAGAATACAGAATACTCTGGTGTCTATTAGTTCTTTCCCAATCAATTGTGTGATTGCCTAATGTGTACTTGATTCTAGATCTGACTTTGAACTTAATGTCCATCAAATTCATCATTAGTTAGCACATTTGCAACAGATACCATCCCAAGGTGGAACAGCTCCCCAAATAGTTGATAACAACCCAGGAGGAAGTTGAAATAACCCAAGAAAATTACACCCTCAGATGGCTAAGAATAAATGCAAAAGCCAACAGGTGAGACACCTCGGGGTTAACAGGCTTTTTTAGGGATTGATAGTCCTGAGGCGTTTTCTTAAAAGGTGGATTGTGCAATAGGGGTGTAGCTGTATACCAGACTCCTGGAATTGGCTCTGGTTCCCATAAAAACGCTGGCCTTAAAGGCCTGCACTAAGATGATCCACAGAACCTATTTATACCCAATGGACTTCCATAAGCAAGTATTGGGCAATCTCATGGTTTCAGTGGTATTTAATTTAAAAGGTAAGAAGGAAAATCAATTGAGTGAGTGTAAGATTTTATTGATTGAACAAAGAATAAAATATAGCTTACCAGCCTTATATAGCATGATAGCAAGAAAATAGATTATATAAAGATAAAGGGGATGATGGGGGTTGGAGATTCATCTGGGGAAATTTTGGAAATGTAAAATTTAAACTGGAGGTTTGTCTTAATTTCTTCACCATTATGTTTTGATCAACATAATTAATTAAATAAACCTAGATTATTTTCCTAAAAGCAAGGAAAAGGCTGAGGAAATAACTTATTTCCCTCACACAGAAACTGGGAACCAGGAGCCAGATCAACAACAGCACAAAAAGACAAAGGACCAGAAACTAAAGAACCAGCGTCAAAAACCTTGTGGATGTCACCAGCAGAAATTAAACTTTAGTTTGAATTCAATTTCTAGTTAAATGATTTGATGAAGCCCAATTTGCAAGGTAATGATTGGTTGCAGTTAAACTCTTCAATAACTCCATTTCCTAGGCAATCAACTGGCATTAAAGAAGAGCTAAGTTTGATCATGTCCCAGTTGTAAAGAATGGTTGACCAGGGATTGTGGAAAGCTTAATTCATTAGACAGCTATGGAAAATTAACCAGGGCCAATCAATTACCCTTCTTTAAATTAGTGTCAACTTACCATATAATTAAATATATGATTAGTGGACCATGACGTTGTTGTCAAGGAATATTGCGCCACACCGCCGCTACCTTAAATAACAAGCGCCACAGCGCCAGGATTAATTATTCTTGGTGCCAGAGCGCCGCTCTAGTTTACATCAAGCGCCAGGATGCCAATACAATTATTTGCAAGTACCAGAGCGCCTCAATAATTAACATCAAGCGCTGAGGCGCCAGCTTTGAGAGAAAATAACGCTGAGACACCAGGGTCAATTTGAATGTCTTATTTGACTCCTTGTTAGAACTAGATATAGAAGTGATTGCATATCTTAAAAAGGATCACTGATTAATGTGCTAGCAGAGGGTGTCCTTGTGCTAGGCATTGTGGGATTGCGCCCTAAAATAGAAGTTTGTCCCTTTTTCTGCCAAAACCCAGACTCTACAGTGTGCTGGAATGTCCTAGAAGACATTGCCAGTGACTGGTGATTAGTAATATGAGAATACCCCTATATAAAGCGTTGGCAGTAAACGCCAAGGGGCAGAATTTTTACCTACTTTTATAGGATCCAATAAAATTTATTACAATCCAATTTGGTCAATGTCTTCAGAATCTTCACATTCAAAGGCACATAGTGAGTGTGTGCCCCTGCCTCTTAATTCTTCTGTTGAATCTGCTGGTGTACGCCAATTTTCAACAAGTGGTGCTCACTACAGGGGCACCACACACTCCAATCAACCTTTGTCCTCTGAGTCTGATGCACCTCCTTGTATCTCCAAAGACCTAACTGGATTTGGGGAACATTACTTGGCAATGGAAACCAGCGACGTCAAGAGAGACCAGATTTTCTGCCAGCAGGAGGATGTGATCAACGTAGAAGACCTACCTGTACTTCCTTCCCACCAGTACACTGGAGTTCCTGTGGTACCGCTGGCACGCCTTACCTTGGTCAATTTCCAAGACCTGGCATCGGTGGCCTCTGGACTTTTCCTTGGATATCAGCTTAGCCAAGAGCCCACCAATACCCAGTTGTCCCTCTTCCACCAACATCCCAAGGCTCAATTCCTCATGGCTATATTTTGTAGTTATCTGGCAACTGATGAAGGGAACCTCAAACCTTTTCCCACCCTCAAGAGGGCAACCAACTATCTGCAAGGATTTGTCCACCCCGCGTTCCATCAACTACTGGGAGTCCAAGCCCAACATTGTGAGAGAGGAGGGGCTAAACTAACTAAGTTTGGCTCCCATCCCAGCAAAAAAACCACCAGGATGCCGCCCAGTGAAGAACTGGGACAGCTGCTCAAAGGGGGGACCACAAGGAGGACACGGGAGACAACTGAGGGAAATAGACATTCAAACCCATCAACATCAGGCCGGTGAGCAACCAAAGGGTGCAGGAGGGGGGCAGGAGAGGGCACTGTAGGAAGCACAAGAGGAACTGGATTGCTCTTAGCTGCGTGGGTGAGAGGAGGTGTGGGGGACACATCCCTTTCAGAGGCCAGCAAGGTGTGATCTTTGGTGTCCAAATCCAAGTCATTGTACATCAGGCTCTTGACCACAGCCTCTCCAGAAAAGAGAAGACTGGTGGGGAGGTCCCAGAGACTAGAAGGGTCTTTACCCACAAGCTGGGCAGACAAGGAAATTTTCCCCCACAAATCAGGGAAGGTAGACCACAGAAGCAGCAGAAAAGGAGCCAGGGAAACACAACAAAATTTGACTGCTGGGAGTATCATAAGGTTGTTCTCCTCAAAATTTGGGGTAGGTGGGTGGGTTTTTCAAGCAAAAATTGCCAGAAAAATGCCTGGGCGGGGTAACTTTGGAACAGGAGACAAAGGGAGCAACAGAGCAGATTTGGGAAGCTTTAAGTTGGACTCAAACACCTTGGTGTTTACAACAAGTGAAAACGGGATCAAAATAGGAGTTTTAATGAAAAATTCAAAATAACAATAGAGTTTAAATGAAAATTAAATAAAATTTTGGTTTCAAACTCTGTTTTTGAAAGCAAAATCCAAGAACACAACAACTAAGTGCTAAAACTCTAGTATATGGTTCCAGAGAAGAAGCTGGGCTCAAAACTGGCTGACAAAAGGTAAGCTTAAAGACCACAACTAACACTTCAATCTTTAGGGTGAAGGAACTCCAAACTGGGTTTCCTACTGCAAGAACCAAAATTTTAAAGTGCAATAAAGCCAAAACCTTTAATATTTTTGAAAATAGACAAGCAGGGGACTGAAGGTCCCCTTGCTGTGTAAAAAGGAGGGGAATTGATCACATGATTTTTAGAACTGAATCTGATTGGCCGGAGGAGAATTTTTGTGGGACAGAACCAGGGGGACTGGAATGTTTCAACCCAATTTCTGTGGGGCCATTTGATTGGCTAGAAGGAGTCCCATGTATTTGAAGTTTACTTGAGTTGTTGATTGTTGATGTGGCCACATTCGATTGGTTGATTCTAATAGTTTTTAAATGTGGGCAACACCAAGCCAACAGGAAGTCCAAATTAACTAGCGTTTCTTCCCAGGGAGGGGGCTGCCAAAGGCAACAAATCTGCGGGGTAGGCCAACACAAACCTCTTGTCAACTGTATGCGCCAAATCCTCTAAAGAGTTAAGGGGTTTGGCTGGGGTTTTTGGTCCCTTTTTGGTGCGGCAGGGGAAGATTTTACAATCCAATGCCAGGGGTGGTAGTGAATTTAAAGACATCACTTGGAGCTTTGAGACCTGGTTACGTATGTGGAGTGCCAACACCATTACCAGGACTAGCAAGTACAACAATTGGACTCTGGGTTCAAGGAAATCTGAGCTTACACTCAAGCCAACAAGGAAAATCAAGCCACCCTAGCCCGCCAGCTGGAGGACCTCACCCATCAGTTAAATAGTTGCTTGGTCCATATAATAGAGTTGACTCTGAAGAATTTTGGGTTGGGGCCCGCCTGGGCCCAGGACGTTACCTGTCACGCCATAGCCATTGAAAAATACGTAGCGGGGGCCCACATAACCAAGAGCAACATGGATGACCTTCTTGCCAAGCATGACGCATCTCTGGAGCAACAAGGTAGTTGCCTGTGTGACCTGAACAAGAAGGTTGTCAACAATACCAACAATATCAACGAGGTGTGACGCCTTGTCTGGCAGGAGAATGAGGAGTCCAGTAATATTGCTAATGCCGCCAAGGCCAAGGTTCTGGCACTTTGAGACAACTTCATACAATATGACAACCATATCAAGGAAACCATTAGAGAAGAGGTCTCCCAGCTACGCCAGGAGTTCTCATCCCAATTTGCAAAGGAATCAACCGCTGAGGGTCACGGCTGCTCTGAACTTACCAAGTACAGCAACAAGTAGAGGATATTGCAGCCACAAATAATTAGATATTTTGGGAAATGAAGCGGGTAGGTGACAAAGGAGAGCAGAGTATTGCCTTCCTCAAGGCCAAGCTTGAGGAATTACAAGCTGAACTGAGGGGACATGGCAAGCGCTCTGCCTCTCAGCGTGCTGCCATAGAAGACTTCTGCAAAAGAATAGTCCAGTGTGCCAGGCTGATTGAGCGTCTTTGTTCTTCCCTCCAAAATGCAGAGATAGAGATAGCAGATACTCAGGTCAAGTTGGTGGACACCAGATGCCTCTGCACTGGCCAAGACTTGGGAGGACCTGGCCTTTCTGCAATGCCTTCTGGAGAAAGCGCCACACTACAGCCCACCTCCAGTTCAGTATACAATGACAGGGCTACCTCATCTTTCTCAGGCTGCCAAAGCCTCCCACAAGTCTTTGCCGTCCCTCCCACGCTTGTTGATACCCCACAAGCCTCCAGGGAGACTGGCCCAGCCAGGAGCTCTCATACCAACTTCTTTGACCAAAGCCGCCGCAAAGAGTCTACCCCTTGCTGTTGTCCCCAAGCTGAACCCCCTACACAATTCAAGCCAATGAACTTGCCCAAGTTTGATCCTAAGGGCAATGTAAACACCTTCATCTGTCTTTTTGAGATATCTATGTATGGGGCCAACAATCAAGACAAGGCCACCACACTACTCAATCAATTGGATGCAGCTAGTACTGATCTAATCATCCTGCACATGCCCAAACACAATTGGTTGTATGCAGCGGCAAAGAACGCGCTCTTATACAAATTTGGTAGCATTGCTTGGGTTACTGAGAGGAAGAATGAGTTCTTGATGATTAGCTTCAGAAAAGACGAGACAATTGCTGACTTTGCCAACTGTTTCTATATTGAGGCGCAGATCCTCACTGGCTCAGGGTCCCTGACTGTGCATGACGCCTATATAGCTTTACTTGTTGCAGTAAAGCCCTAAAAAGCCTTGTACCAAACTCTCATGCCAGTTTTCCAGGACAACTGCACCTTAGACAGCATGATACATTACTTACGCCAGTGTGGTGACACTTTTGGACCCCCTAACACTGGATCAAAGCCCCACCCAGTCTCCAGCTATCCAGGACGCTTGGAGGCTCCCATCAACAACAAGTCCCCATCAAAACCCAATATCACTAAGGTAATCTGTCACGGTTGCAACTGGATAGGCCATTACACCTCCAGTTGCAACTCAAAGACAGGTATACACGCACTGCCCCTCCCTTAGAGCCCAAAGTGCAGGGAAAAGTCAGCATGGAGTAGAGGAGGAGCTCTCTGCATCCACACAATCCACAAACGTTCCACCTGACCTACTATTTACACCTGACAGCGGGTTCTCAGGGAATGCGCTCCATCAGGTCCTTGTCAACAATGTGCACATGGTACAGGCCTGCTCCAAGGTTCAGGCCTCTCAAGAGGCCACTAAGGAAGTGTCCAAGCCTTATGCTCGCCAGTTATTAGATGACACGCCTGATACAGAACCCCAGCGCTTGGGTGACGCCACCCCTCTTAGGGGCGTCAATGTGGCCATCCCCATGGAGACAATGAAGGATCACCACCCCAAACTATGCGACAGTATTGTCAAATTCCTCTCCACTGCCAACAATTTAGACATTCACTTAGTATTCAAATTGGTTCTTCTTATTCTGAGTGCACTTACGCTGATATTTTTGTAAATAAACTCAAAGTGCAAGCTATCATTGACACTGGGGCCTCTATAAATAATGTGTCCTCCAAGTTAGTACAGCAAATGGGGCTTACTCCAGATATCAATCACAAGAAATCATATGGTACAGCTGGACTAGACTGTACCACCGCCCAAGGAGCGTACAGCGCGCTCCCCTTACGCTTTGGCTCCCTGGCAGTCTCTGCCCCAGCTATAGTGCTACCCAATGAGAACTACAATATCCTGATTGGAACCTTGTTCATGCGACAGTATGAAGTAAAGACTGACCTTGAGAACAATGTCCTTGAAATATTGGGGCAGGCAATCCCGCTGTATTACAACCAAACAAACCCAGAGATGGGTAGCTAAACCACTCCCTATGTTAACCTTGCATATTGCAACGGTGTCATCCCAGTCAAGTATCATAAGTTGGGACGTTGGGTTAAACATCTTCCCACCCAAGTTGAAGAATATAAGGGTCTGCCATTGCATGCCAACTCTTCTTGCACTATCCTGGCTGGACATCAGGTGCTAATGGATATTGGATTAGATTTACAAATCCCTCAAGGACTTTTTGGGGAAATAGAAACCCCCCGGAATTGCTCTAAGATAGAACCCCTGGTTGTGCCTGGCATTGTGCTACCTAATCATGGGCTCATAAAGATATTACTTGCCAACCTCAATCACTCTCCTGTCAAGGTAAAATGCCATTAATTAGTGACATACTTGCATCTATTACCGGTAGAAGAAGTGATGGAGATACACAATTTTGGCACCCTGGATGAGTTTGGCCTCCCTTCAGAAGAAGTAATACCACCTTCTGTATACACCATCATTCCACAGGAGCAACTGCAAGGACTCACAGTTGCCCAACAGAACGCAGCCCTTGCCCTGTTTGAAAATACAAGGAGATATTTTCCAAGGATGACTTCAATCTTGGGTGTACACATAACACACTCCACCACATCAACACGGGCAAGGAACGTCCTATACATCTTTGTCCCATACAACATTCTTGTGCTTCTGACGCCGCAGTAGATGAGGAAATTGAGAATCTGGTCTAATTAGGTCTACTTGTCCCATCCAAGAGCCTGTGTGTAATACCCAGTTACGGTAGTTACCACTTGCAGGATGTAGGGTAGCAGGTTGGTAAACTGGAACCCAGTCAAGGTGATAACAATAGGATACACAGTCATTAGCCAGCAGAAGACCTTTGCGTGTACATTGTATCTCCCAAAGCTCCTAGCAAAGTAGGTTAAGGTTTAGTACATGGACTTGTACATCACAATAGAGAGTGTAGAATGTGGAGACACCAGGGGAGGCCAGGGTCCAGTCTGGGATGAGTTCAGTTGACCAGGGTTGTAGTGGGGATCATGATCTAGTCCATCAGGGGAGGGCCCAAAGAACTCTGAACCTTGTTGGTAGCCTCCAATCCCAAGGCAAGCTGTGAGCACAGCTGTGAAGATGAGATGGTTCATCTTCCTTGGATTGGAGGGTTGGCAGGGGCTGATTGGTAGTTTAATTTTTAGTTTAAGTTGAATTTCACTTTATTGAGGGTATTAATCTCAATAATAGCACAAGCTATTACTGAGGTGGGATCCCTTATTTATAGTCCTATCCCCTGTGCAAAGATTTGCAATTGGGAGGGAAAAACAGGGGATGGGAGATCCCAGAAGTTTAGAAAGTAGGAATGACAATTGGGGCTTGGGAAGATGGTCAAATTCCTGTTCTCCTGCTATCTGTGGCTGGTTGAGGAATTCTTGAGATGAACCAATAGTTTCATGTTGCCCTGGTGCTAGGTGAAGGTTGGGAGTCAATTCCTTTTCAAAAATTATTTTGGTGCCAAGAACATTGTTTTGGATGGAATTTGGCCTTGTTTATGTGGCCTGTGATTCAGCACCTAATTGGTTGGTGGCAAACTTATTTTTAAAATTTGAATCATTATTCCTGCCCTCTTCTGGAGGGGGAATTTTGTCTTCTGCACTTTCCCCTGATTTCAGGGACTTATTTGATTGGTTGTACCCCAGGGGAATTTTTGATTGGTTGCAGGGTGGGCCCTGGGACCCAGGTGGGTGGCAGGCATCCGGCTGGGACCCAGGGAGCAAGCAGGTGGGCTGGCAGCTGGGCGGGCAAGCAGGTGGGCAGCAGGGGGCTGGCGGGAGGCTTGCAGGTGCCCGGCTGGGTGGCAGGGGGCTGGCAGGCCTGCTGGTGCCTGCCTGGGCTGGCAAGTGGCTGGGGGGGGCTTGCAGGTGCCTGGCTTGGCGGTGGGAGGCTGGCGGGCGGCTGGCTGGGTGCTGGCAGGCGTGGCAGGCGTCTACGTGGGGACAGCGGGTGCCTGCCCAGATGATAAATTAGTTCAGCACCCACCAAGATCCAATTTTTCCCCAATTTTATTTTTATTTTTCCCTAATAGGGGGAAATTCCATATCAAATTTTGCCCCAAAAATTGGGGCCTTGGTTATTTTTCCCCAACTCTTCCTTTCAGTCTGTATTAGGTTTATGTCAGGAGTATTCCTGACACTGTGGTTGTCCCCAGTACTCATAGTCAAGAAGAAAGATGGGAGCAACCGTGTTGTCATTGACTATTGAAAGTTTAATAACATCAATAAGAAGGACTCCTATCCTCTTCCATATATTGATGATGCACTTGACTGCCTGGGAGGCGTTAAGTTCTTCTCTGCAATGGATCTAATATCTGGATATTGGTAGATTGAATTGCCTCCCAAAGAGCAAGAAAAATGCACCATCATCACCAGTCAAGGTCTCTTCCAACCTACCTGAATGCCACAAGGACTGTTCAATGCACCTGCCACATTCCAATATGCCATGGATGATATGCTCCATGATCTCAAGCTGAGCTGCGTTTTAGTCTACCTGGACAACATCAATGTCTTTTCATGGGCATTCTCTGATCACATTCAACACCTTAAGGAGGTTTTTTGGTACCTAGTGGCTGCTAACCTTAAGGTCAAACCCAGGAAGTGTGACTTCTTTAAGGATCAGCTCAAATACCTTGGTTTTGTGGTCAACGCCAAAGGATTATGGCCTCAGCCAGCCAAAGTTGAGGCCATAGAGAAAATAAAGGTGCCTTTCAATAAATGAGATGTCCAGGTGTTTCTGGACATGATTGGTTATTATTGGCGCTTTGTCAAAGACTTCTCAAGGAAGGGGGAGGCCCTCTTCCATTTGTTGGAGAGTGATGTGCAATTTGACTGGACTCCAGCCTGTCAACAAGCCTTTGACATCCTACGCTTGAGTCTCATGAACAAACCAATCCTGCAATACCCAGACTTCAGCCGTGAATTCATTGTTCAAATGGATGCCTCACTGACTGCTGTGGGTGGTGTGCTTTCCCAGGTGGACTCCAATGGCAAAGAACACCCTGTATCCTACTGCAGCAGAACCCTGAACGTCCATGAGTGTAACTATACTGTGACTGAACAGGAGTGCCTGGCAGTGATATACTCATGCAAACAATTTTGCGTATATCTACATGTTGTTCACTTCAAAGTAATCACAGATCATGAATCATTATGCTGGCTCCAGAACTTGAAAGGACCTGAAGGGCGTCTAGTACAATGGGCCCTAAAGCTCCAGGCCTACAACTTTGAAATATCACATAGAGCAGGTGTCAAACATCAGAATGTGGATGGACTATCTTGGCTATCAATGGTAGCCCACCTGGCTGATGTCTCTGACCTACTTTATAATAAAATGCTGGCAGGCAACTACCAGGACAAGCCTTCAGAAGTTCAGCACACTCTAGATAGGCTGCTGGAAGACACCAAAATCAAGAATGGGTGTATATTGAAACACACTTTAGAAGGAATAAGAATAATGCCCAGACCATCAGAACGGGCTGATCTAATAGTTTGTGCTCATAAGGCAATAGGGCATGGTGCCTTCTTGAAGACACTTGCACAACTAAAAACCACATACTTTTGGCAAGCCATGGTCTTTGACGTACAAGAAACGCTGAGCTGCTGTAAAGAATGCCAAGGGGAAACCCCGTTCAAAAAGTCAATATCCTACCACTTAGCTCAGCCTAACTTTGCTTGGCAGACTGTCTCAATTAATGTTGTAGGACCCTTGCCAGCCAGCAACTATTGCACCAAGTACATCATTGTTACTGTGGTACTCTTACTACAGTGATGGGGGATAGTCAAAGGGTTGGTTGGTGGCCTTGGTACTTTAAAAGTTGGAAACCAGACAAGTAGTTGGTAGTACAAAAGCATCCGAGCCTAGAGAAAAATAAAGGGTTTAGAGTAGTAGTGACAGCAACTACTCAAAAGCAAATCCTCAACAAGTGACTTCTAGTCAAGCTTAGTTGGCAGTTTAGTTGATGGGAGGAGACTAGCCTTTGCAGTCCTTAGATTATACACTCAACAAAGTAATCAATGGTGTAGCTTAATATAAGGGGGGTATAACATATATTTTATTGAGAAAAAGGGAGAGGGGTTTAAATACTACATTTTACTTGATAATTCAAGGTAAGTTGGTCATTGCTTGGGGGTTGAGAGAGGGGGAAATGAATGTTGAACCATTAGGGATTGACACAACAATCAAGGGAGGATGGAAACAGCCCCAGTGGCACAAGGGGATTGCAGAGGCGCAAGGATGGGGAAGTTGGTCAGTTGTAAAAGCAGTTGGTGAACTGTATTAATTGATAGAATTAATGGCCAGTTGGTGAAGTCCTAATTCAGAACCAAGGCAGGTGGATAAGCAATCTGGAAGCAAGTCAGTGGAGTCCCAATCCAAGGGCCAGGGTGGATAAACAATCCAGAAGCTAGTTGGACTTGAAATGATGATCCAGCGCCTAGCTTAAATCATAATCAACAAGAACAACTACTATATTGGAAGGAGATCAGGATCCTAGTACAATCAAGAAGTACCCAATGATGATCATAATGAAAGCAACCAACTGGTGATGAGTTTCACCACACATCCCCCCACATGAATAGACTATAAATGTGGAAATTCATAGAGCCTGATCAACAAAATGGAGGACATCAAGAAACTTGTTTCAGACCTGGTAACTAAGCAATCAGCTGTGGCAGAGGAAAACAAGACAATCACAAAGGGCCTGATCAAAGTATCCAACATGCTGGACAACTATGCCAAGGAGATGGAGGAATTGGAGTGTTTCCAACAGCAAATAACCTCTATTGCTAGTGATAGTCAGCGTGCACATTCAATGAGTACTTCCAGTAACTATCAGAAGGCAAATGACGTCAACAAGCAGCAAAAACCAGCAGAGCAAACCAAAAAGAAGCCTCAAATCTTGTTACGTAAACCAGCGGCTCCCATTACCAAAAAGGAGAAGGAGAAGGAGAAGTCTTCCAATCAGCAAGACTCCACTGAGGAGACGCTCCTGAACATTTAAAAAGAGGTGTCAGCCTTCAAGAAGCTAGTCAATGGAAGAACATCCAAGAAGCGTACTGAGGCATTGAACCCTAGCACAGTGAAACCAATACCTGAGGTAACAACAACAACTAATGTTTTCTAATCTTCTTTAGGACACCAACATGGGATATGTGGTACCCATGGATATTGATTGCAATGTAGCTTGGCTAGGATCATCCTGGAAAGAACTGTTTGAGGTGTTCAAGGTTGAATTTCCTGATGGCAAGACGCCAATTCCTCTTTTGCGTCATATGGAGAACACTGCATTGTTGGCTGAACAACAGTTGTACAAGGTGGAACTAGATTGGTTCCTTCAGGAAGCAACTAATTTGGTCTTAAGTCAGGAAGAACAAGAGAAGATCTTGGCAATCTGTCATCCTGTGACTCTCAGTTGGGCTTTTCCTGGCGAGTATCATATGGCTCCTCAGGCAATCTCTCTCCATAACAGAGTGGGAAAGCGTCGTCCTGCGGAATACTGAGAGTTGTTCTTCATTACCTTATCCCAGGAAGCTAACTTCTTGTATGGCCAGTCAATGGGCTTCTTGTATCTCCTTACCTTGGAGATGCTATTTGAAGTGACTCATGAAAAGAAGTTGTTGGCCAAGAAAATTCCTGATGTAATGAAGTTACAACTCACAGAGTTCTTAAACAGCTGGTTAGCCAATGGGCCTCAATCATAATTCCTGGCCAGTCTTGGACTCTTGATCTTTGGACTCTTTGGTTCCAATTTTGGTGTGGCACATCTGGATCAAGTTGAGTTCCCTAATTTTCTGAACTTCCATAAGGTTGGCTCTAGTTGTCCTCTTGATGCCAGTGTCATTGGCAAAGAAGTGTCAATCATACATCATCTTTTGATTGCTTTATTCACTTGGGTTTGTTGTTTCTCTTAAATAAGCAATGTGCAATAAAGCTCTTCTCTCTTTTCAATTTTTTTATGTTTTTCTTTGGGTTTTGTCCTTACAATAGAATTAAGGGTATGATATAAAATAGAAAAATAGAGGTAATAAAAAAATAGGTAAGGGAAGGGCAGACCCTAAACCTTAGCTAGAGGTCCAGTTGGTCTTGAAGAGTTGGCTGGACATCCTTTCAGGAATTTAGCATGGACATGATTGATAAGTTGTCCTGAGGTTAAATCCTTAAGGTTGTAGACATCATAGTCTACTTTGGCATTGACTTCACATGGGTTGGTCCATAAACTATCTAGCTTGTTCCGTGGCTTGTGGAGTTGTTGTTGGTATATTAGAACTCAATCACTGACTTGAAACTTGGGGAGGGCTGGTAGATTCACTTGGTCTTTTGAGTAGCTTTTAACCTGATACTCCTTTAGACTTTTGAACGCTTGATATTGGCTCTTTGTTATTTGGTTGGTCAAGAGGTTCAGTCGTTGAGAGTATGTAGATTCACTACAGTTGGCGTTCAATGGTACCCAGTGCATAGGGAGTCCAGGTTGTTGGCCATATAGCATTTTGAATGGGCTTACACCAGTTCTAGAGTGTACAGTGAATTGGTATGCCATGACAGCTGCACCTATATGTATATCCCATGAAGAAGGCTGATCATGTGCTAGTTTCTTCAGTATCCTAACTAGAGTTCCATTAACTCTTTCAACAGCTCCATTTGTCTTGGGTTGGTAGGGCACTGAAGAGGTACTCTGGATTCCCATTAGGACATGTAACCAAAGTAATATAGCCTTGACAAAGTTGGTTCCATTGTTGGTTAAGATTATAGCAGGACAACCATGTCGTGCAATAATCTCTTGAAGTACAAACTTAGCAGTCTGTAAAGAATTGGCAGAAGCAACAGGTTGGACTTCAACCCACTTGGTTAAGTGATCTATGGAAACTATGATATACTTCAGTTTTCCTGGACCAGCGCTGGGAAGTTATCCAACAACATTAATGGACACAGTCTGGAAAGCGTATCCAGGCAGAATGAATTGATAGGAGCGTTGGCTGGGTTTTTCTCTGAACCTAGCGCACTAGAAACATTTGTCAACATATTCTTCAATGTCAGTGGTCATATTTTCCCAATAAACGTATTCTGACATTGTTTTCATCATTTGTTGTATCCTGGCGTGGCCTAATTGTCGGTGAAAGTCATCAAGTCAAGCGAGTTGGTTGGAGGGACAAATATAGGGGAGGGTGGTACCCTTACAAATCTTGAAGAGTTTACCATCCTTTATGAATGTGCGTTGACTTAGTTGTTGGAGCATCCTTTTCACTTTATCTTCTAAGGAACTCCATTGGTCTGGTTGGCTGATCAACTCATAAAGACTATCAAGGTCCTCTCCTAATGCGGCAACAATTGGTAGTTGGGATAGAGCATCGGAATTTCCATGTTTGATTCCTGATCAATGGATAATGTCAAAGTTGAAGTTTTGTAGCTTAGCAGCCCATCTTGCTAGTCTGCCTCCTGGATCCTTCATCTTTCTTAGCCATACTAGGCTCAAATAATTGGTGACTACTGTAAAGTGTGTTCCATGTATATAAGGTCAACACTCTTTGATAGCATACAGAACAGCTAGGCATTCACGTTCAGTAGTGCTATAGTTTTGTTCATGCTTATTAAGAGTTTTTGAGAAGTAAGCAACTGGATGTTCCTCGCCTTTGTTGTTGGTCTGAGACAGAACGGCACCAATTGCAACATTGGAGGCATCAGTGTGCAAAGCAAAAGGCTTGGAATAATCTGGGTACATTAACAGAGGATTAGTTGTCAACACATCTTTCAAGGATTGAAATGCTTCTTCACATTCTTTGGTCCAATTTAAATTGGTGGAAGTTTTCAACAGATGAAAGAGTGGTTGGGCTATTTCAGCAAAGTTGGGAATGAATTGGCAATAGTAACCTGCCATGCCTAGAATTACTTGAGCTCCTTTCATGTCTGTGGGGGAAGGAATCTGGGCTATGGCCAACGTCTTGGCTGGGATTGGTCTAATTCCTTTGCTGGAAATGATGTGATCCAAAAATTCCAAATGAGTCTTAAAGAAAGAGCACTTAGAAGGTTTGAGGTTCAGCCCTTTCTTCTGAAGCCTTATGAAGACTTCCTTCAAGTGGCTAAGATTTTCATCAAATGTCTTGGAGAAAACGCTTATGTTGTCCAAGTAGATGAGAACACAACTTAGTTTAAGGTTGGCAAATGTACTATCCATGAGCCGTTGGAAGGTAGCTGGTGTGTTTGCTAATCCTTGGGGCATTCTAGTTGGTTGGTACAATCCCGCTGCTGTGATTAGGGCGCATTTCTCTTAATCCTCTTTGGCAATTGGTACTTTCCAGTAACCAGAGATCAAGTCCATTGCTGAGAAGAAATGTGCTCTGCCTAGTTGGTCCAGTGTTTTGTTGATACGTGGCAGAGGGTATTTGTCTTTCTTGGTTATCTGATTCAACTGTTGGTAGTTGATGACAACCCAGTTTGTGCCATCTTTCTTCTTAACTAGCAGGAGAGGGGAAGCCCAGGGACTACTAGATGGTTTCATAAGACTAGTGCTTAGCAGTTGTTGAACTTCTTCACCAATTATTGCATTGTCCTTGGGTGATTGATGATATGACCTTTGATAGATAGGAGCTGAATCACCAACGTTGATTTTGTGCTCAACTCCTTTTGCACAACCTAAATCAAAGTTGGATGTTGCAAAGATGTCTTTGAACTCATCTAAAAGTTTTTCAAACTTGGACATCTCCCCCCTCAGAAAGACCAGACATCTCTTTGCGTGGAATGACAGCCAATACTGAGTGAGTATGGGTTGGAGATGTTTTTGAAATCCCTAGTTCTGATAAGCTTCCTAAATAGTAAACAAAGTCAATGTCTGTGATTGGTTTGATCCTGATGTATGCAATCAGTTGATGTCTTTGGACAACAATCTTCTTTGATGAGAGGTTTGTCAATAGCACCTTAAATTCTAAATGGTTGGCTTTGTCACAAAATCCAGGGGTTGCAATTGGTTTGACCAGCAATGGGTGAGGGAGGCTGAACACATTTAGAGACATTCCAGGAGGAACATCAAACAGAATTCCTGTGCTAACCACCACTTGCATAAAAGGCTCTATCACCATAGAATTATTAGCCTTTAACTTGATTCCTGTTTCTGAGTTAGCATGGGACTGAAGAGTCTTAGTATGCGGGTTGGCAAGACGGTAAGGGATCCCCATGACACCATGTGGATACTTGATTAAGGTATGATGTCAGCCGGCTTTTCCTTGTGATACCATGTACAAGGTTTGATTGTTGTTAAACAATAACAAAATAGAATAGCCCATAAGGGTTATTTTCCAGTACCCATGGCTATTATGGCATCATATCTTCATAGCAGGTTGGTACCTATTAGTATATCATAACTGGTGGATTGTAGCACAACAGCACTTGTTGTTAGGACTAGCTCATCAAATATCAATGGGATACTACTGTAGGCACCTGTGGCAATGGTTTGTTGATCTCCTGCGGTAGAAAAGCTTTTGTTGTAGGCCAAGTCTGGTTTAAATCAAAGCTTTGATACAAGTCAAGAAGAGACTATTGTTTTTGGTGCTCCTGTGTCAACAACAGCGTGGATTATAGTATCAAAGACTTTAAGTTGAACCCATGTACATGTTTTGGAAGGATTGATGGTATTATTAGTGATATTACATATAGGGTTGTTTCTTAGATGCTCTTGTAGAGCATCCAAGCAATCCTTGAACATAGGTGGAGCTTTCAAGAAAGTCTTCATTGGGATGGGAAGAGATACATTGACAAAAGAGTTGTTAGGGTATGGTGGAACGTCTTTGCAGTTGCTATCAGAGTTGGTCAAGGGCAGGTTGGGTACAGGTTGGGACAGATAGGGACGCGAGGTTAGATTGGTGATACTAGAGTTAAGAGATTCCATTAAGGCATTTCTCTTCTCTAGTTGTTGAGCCTGTACTGATTTCTTACTGGTTGGGTTTGATAACACAGCAAAGATACCAGCTAGGTCATTGGGGGGAGGTTTAGGTAGAGGTGATGAGGACTCCCTGAGTCCATCACCTATTTGTTTTTTGACTCCTTGTCAGAAGAGAAGTAGTCTTCTACGTGAACTGGGTCCTCAGTAGAAACTACATGAACTCCAGGTTGACCCTGAGGTCTGCTTCCAAACATCTCCTCTACTTTCTTGTACACAGCAAAGTTGGGGCAATCCTTTTGCATATGTGATTTTTCCTTACAAATTCTGCAGACTGTGTAGTTGGGTCACATATGATATGGAGTCAACTGGGTATTAGAATTGCTCTGGTAAGAAGACAAAGGTTGATAGACAGTAATTGGGGACAGTTCTGGGGTGGCATAAACCCGTCAGTTGGTATGCTTTAGACAATCTAACTGAGTTTTGAGCTGCCCTAAGGTAAAGACTTTCTCTACAATTGAAGTGATGTTGTGAAGGCCATTAATCTGACCAGAAACTCAAGCCAGAGATCCTTGTATGGTAACAAGGCATGTTGAAGGGCACAGCAACAGTTGTTGGGGCTGATGAGGTTCTTCACCTGCAGCCAACTTACCATGGATCAGAATTCATGGGGGAAATCTTCAAAGTTCTTAATTTTTAGAGCCAGGAAGTTATCCCTGTCAATTTTGTCCCTTGCTTCTGAATCAAAGACTTTAAGGAGAGCTTTTTTCACATCCTTGTACCTGTAGTTTCTGGGAAGGTGCTGAGAGATGTCAGCCAATACTGCTTTTTCTAGCATGCAAATACAGGCTAGACCCATTTCTCTTGACCCTAGTCCTTCATTAGCCTTTTCAAAAGTGTCCTGCCACATGTGGATGTTGATGTAACTGTTCATGGAGAATTTGGTCTTGAAGAGACTATTTGGTTTAGTTCTTCCTGAACTAGAACCATGGTGAACTCCTTTCTGATACGTAGAAGATGAGATTGTTGACTCATCCTCAGAACCAGAGTTGGAACTAGAACTACTACTATTGGAGTAGTTGGTTTGGTGACATCTGCGGCAGGACTGGCGTCAGTGACTCTCAGGACTTCTCTGGCGGCGGCAATGGTGGCTTCTTGAACTTACACTCCCAATTGGCATAGCATTTGCTCCAGTTGCTATGTTGGGAGGAGTGTACTGGGGAGGGTGAGCAGGATCAGCTTGACCGTGATTGAGGATATTGCCAATAATGGTGGGATCATGGGTGGTTGGATCCCCAATGGCCAATTGGTCAAAGTGTTCTTCTAGAGTAGTTGTGGCTACTCTTAGCTCTTTTAATACTTGTCCTTGATTGTTCAGTATAGTGGTGGTGTCAGCCAATTGAGCTGTAAACCCACCCACTTGCTCTGTTAGGTCTTGATTGGCAGTGTGTGCCTGTTGTACTCCTTGGTTGCAGTTGGTAAGCTGTTCCACTACTGCAGTAGTAGTGGTAGCTAAATCTTTGGTACATTGGCGTTGTACCTCTTCAATCTGCGTACAATTTTCATTAAATTGCCTGGTAACCTCAGCGTCCACATGAGTGATTGCTATGTTCTGCTGTTGTTGAACAGCACTTTGCGCGGAGGTCACTTGAGACAGTTGGCTCATCTGTTTCATTAATTCTTGAATATTGCAATGGTGGTTGGTGAGGGTTGTCCCTTGAGCTTCAAGGTGAACTGTGGATGACTCTAAGTTGGCAGCCAACACAACAGTTAGGTTGTGCAGAGGATTAAACTGAGTATCCACAAAGGTATTTGATTCTTGATTTATCCCTTCTAAATGGACGGCAGTTGCTCTTGCACGGGCGTCGGACTCTTCCAGTTGCTGGTTGGTGATATTATTCCATTCACCCTGGCACTCAAAACTTTTAGCTGCCAACTGTTGTAGGTCTTCATGTCAATTATTGAGCTCTTGGAGGCTGGCATTGACCTGATTAAGTCTATTTACAGCGTCTATAAGTTTAGGATGGCCAACCCTGGTGATGTACATAGTCAATCTGTCCAAACTGTTGACAGTTGATTGAGGAAAAGCTACATTATTGTGCTCAATCATTTTCTCAATTTCTCACAGGTCTTGCTCAGTTTTGGTGGTCTCCACTGAAGTATCCAGAGGGAGATAGGGATTGGTATTGGCTTGGCCAATAGAGGGAGCAATCAGAAACAATTGAGAACTGGGTCTGGTGGAGACAGGGTATATTGGGGAAGAAGACCAACAATCAAGGGTTTAACCAACTCCAGAAGCAGAGAAGTTAAAGGTCTCAAAGATTGGGACCAACTGTCGTACTGGTCAGCTAGGAGGTTCCCAGGGTCCCAGAGGAGGAATTGAGGCTGACTGTACCGTGGGGATCTCCATGGATAAGAGTTGTTCTATGGGACTAGGACAATTTTTAGGATTACTTAGTACCGTTTTTGGAGTTTTAGTTTGTCGGTTGGTCCAATTTCCTGTGGTGTGATTCCCCAGAGGAGACAGAGCTGGTCTGACGGGATTGTTGGAGGTGGTGGTCAAGGGTCAGGAGATGGTTCTGCCGGTTGACAACTGACTCATCCGTTGGGTGTGAATGCTGCCAACTGATCCCAGGTTACCAGCGCTTGCTTGAGATGGTGCTGATGTTGTAGTGGCTGGAGAGCCTGTTATATTAGGACAACCAACCTGTTGGATGTTGTCATTTAAAGGTAGAAGTGGTGCTCCAGAAGATCTAGTGTTTACCATGTTAGTTAGGTTCTTCCCTTGTCAGAGGCTTTATAGGCGTTGATAAGAGGTTGGTAAAGAAATTGGCTAAAAGCCCCTGTAGTGAGCACCAAGATGTGGTACTCTTACTGCAGTGATGGGGGATAGTCAAAGGGTTGGTCAGTGGCCTTGGTACTTTAAAAGTTAGAAACCAGACAAGTAGCTGGTAGTACAAAAGCGTCCAAGCCTAGAGAACGGCAAAGGGTTTAGAGTAGTAGTGACAGCAACTACTCAAAAGAAAATCCTCAACAAGTGACTTCTAGTTGAGCTTAGTTGGCAGTTTAGTTGATGGGAGGAGACTAGCCTTTGCAGTCCTTAGATTATACACTCAACAAAGTAATCAATGATGTAGCTTAATATAGGGGGTATAACGTATATTTTATTGAGAAAAAGGGAGAGGTGTTTAAATACTACAACTTACTTGATAATTCAAGGTAAGTTGGTCATTGCTTGGGGGTTGAGAGAGGGGGAAATGAATGTTGAACCATTAGGGATTGACACAACAATCAAGGGAGGATGGAAACAGTCCCAGTGGCACAAGGGGATTGCAGAGACGCAAGGATGGGGAAGTTGGTCAGTTGTAACAGCAGTTGGTGAACTGTATTAATTGATAGAAATAATGGCCAGTTGGTGAAGTCCTAATTCAGAACCAAGGTAGGTGGATAAGCAATCTGGAAGCAAGTCAGTGGAGTCCCAATCCAAGGGCCAGGGTGGATAAACAATCCAGAAGCTAGTTGGACTTGAAATGATGATCCAGCGCCTAGCTTAAATCATAATCAACAAGTACAACTACTATATTGGAAGGGGATCAGGATCCTAGTACAATCAAGAAGTACCCAATGATGATCATAATTAAAGCAACCAACTGGTGATCAGTTTTACCACAGCTGCAATAGACCACTTGACCAAATGGATGGAAGCAAAAGCAGTGCGCAACTTAGGTGCTAACACTACTGCAAAATCCTACTTGAACAGATCATAGTATGTCACAGTTTCCCCAAGTTATCCTCACTGACAACGGCATCAACTTTACTCCCACATGGTGACCAAGCTTAATGAACTTATGGGAATTCAGGTAGTATTTTCAACACCCTACCACCCCGAGTCAAATGGAATGATAGAGAGAGTTAATGGGACCTTAGTAGGCATCTTTAGGAAATTAGCTGCTAGCCGCCCTGCTGAGTGGAACACGTTCCTGCTGCCAGCTATCTTTACCTACAATATTGCCACTCACTTCTCTACAGGAAAATTGCCATTTCAACTCTTATATGACATGTACCCCACGCTACCCCCCATTCTATACTCCTGCATTGGGGAAGAAGACAACCAGTCACCCCATCTGTACCAGCAAAGGCTTGCCCACACATTAATACAATTACAGTCAGAAGCCTATTCTAATGTATTAGCCAAGAAGATAAGGAGTCAGGAAAAAGATAACGTCCAATGGCCCCTCTCTAAGAGTTCCAAGTAAGCAATGGGTGCTCTTCCATAACACACATGGATTTGGCAGAGCACACAAACTGGCTACCCTATGGATAGGCCCATTTGAAATCATCTCTTGGACGTCCACAGACGCCTATACTATTAAAGAGGTTAAGGACAGGCGGATGATCAACCAGGTACACGCAAAGTTCCTGAGGAAGTTCATAAAGGATCCCCCTTCCAAAGAATAAAATGATACAACTACAAGAACTAAGTATATGGGAGAGTAAAAAGAGGAACTGAGACAAACAAAACAAGAAATAAAAAGAATAAAGTATAACTATAAAGACAAAATAAGGAAGCAAGGCTTTATTGCTGGATTATTCAGGAGAACAACGCCCAGAGCCAATAGAGGACCCATTATCTGGAGGCCTGTTCAAGGTACCTGCAGAAGGGACGCTGCCTGCAGGAAGACAGGGGATGGAACAACAACTGAAAGCGGAACAAGGGCGCTTTGATGCTGAAAAGGGAACCAGAGGAGCTACCAACTTGTATTTGGCATTGTCCATCCAGTTACAGAAAAAGGCAAGAGCCACTAACATTTGGCACCATGCCAATTGGGAATTGCAGGACATACCAGTCTAACCGCACAGAGGCAAACAAAGATTACTCTTGTTAACTAGACGTCCCCACCCACCACAAGCAGAGAAGGCAGAGCCTATAGTTAGACAGTCAAGCAGCACATTCTCCATGTAGGAGTAACATGCTGGCAAGGATACCTTTGACTGATAGGCTAGCCCGCGGAAGTGTTCAAGGCAACGCCCTGCAAAACCCACAGTGCCAGAAGAACATGCCTTGGGAGGATACCACATGAAGTGGGCAACAGACGCGGCCAAGGGAAGATACAACTGGGGGTTGTTGTCCTTCACTGCCTGCACAAACAAATGCAAGGCCAAGGAGAAGCAATGTGGCATGTTATCCTGAAGGTCCAGCCCAAGAGTACAGGTAAGCTCAGGATTGGCAGACTGCTCCAATGCCCAGATGCAAGCAACCTCACAAATGTATTGGTTGCGCTGGGTGATGGTATAGACATGCTGCAAAGAAAATCCACTGGTATCTTTGGCTGTGACGTGCAGACAGAGGTCAACCTCCCCAATTAGCCGCTCCACGTCATAGCTACCATGGTAACAAGCTCCCAAGCGGATTGGCATCACAGTGTTGTCATTGGCAAACAATGCTTGGACATACACATATAACGTCTCTTTGTGGTGGCTTACCCCAAATCAATTGATGATGGCAGGGTAGGCAGAGGGCAACACTACAGAGTTGCAACAAGTACAAAGTAACGCAGAGGGTATTGGAAGCAGGGAGGAAGCAGTTTTGAGGATGATATTGTCGGAGCAATCTTGTAAATCCTTGAAGCCAAGGCAAGGAAGTCAGATCAAGGGCGCCTCAGTCTCCGCAAAAATAGAGTCTACCTCCTCTTCCCCTTTGATATGCATGTCCATGCCATGCTCTGACCCCACCACTGTGGTATTGCAGTCCTGGGCCCGCAACTGACAACTGCTAACAGGAAGTAGCTGGTTCAGGAAACAGACCCAAGAAGAGTGCGGCATTTGCATAAAAGCTTTACAATCTTCATCCGTCATACCAGCCATGAGGTCTTGGTAGACTTGGCGCAAGGAAGGTTGGTTATTATTGGAGGCGCTCATGAGGAAAAGAATGAAGGGTAGCCCTGGTCAAGTGGGGGAATATGTGAAGAATTGTTGATCAGGGATTGTGGAAAGCTTAATTCATTAGGTGGCTATGGAAAATTAACCAGGGCCAATCAATTACCCTTCTGGAAATTAGTGTCAACTTACCATATAATTAAATATATGATTTGTGGACCATGACACCATTGTCAAGGAATATTGCACCATGCCGCCGCTACCTTAAATAACAAGCGCCACGCTGCCAGGATTAATTATTCTTGGCGCCAGAGCGCCGCTCTAGTTTACATCAAGCGCCAGGACACCAGTACAATTATTTGTGAGTGCCAGAGCGCCGCAATAATTTACATCAAGCGCCAAGGCGCCAGCTTTGAGAGAAAATAACACCAAGACGCCAGGGTCAATTCAAATGGCCTATTCAACTCCTTGTTAGAACTAGATATATAAGTGATTGTATATCTTAAAAATTATCACTGATTAATGTGCTAGAAGAGGGTTTCCTTGTGCTAGGCATTGCATGATTGCGGCCTAAAATAGAAGGTTGTCCCTTTTTCTGCCAACCCAACCCAGACTCTACAGTGCTCTGGAATGTCCTAGAAGACATTGCCAGTGACTGGTGATGTCACAGCCCATACTAGGGTCCGGCTGGACTCCCACAGGGGAGGCAGGCCAGGCCTGAAAGGCCATGTACACAATAGGCGCTATGCGGACCAGGTAGTTCAGAGCAGAGGCTAGGGGGCGCCAACTCCCAGTATGGGGCACAACTTGGTTGGACAGCCCCAATACTGTTATGTAGACAAACCCCAGCTTGCTGAAGTCTTGGGTGGGAGGTGCGTCAGGGAGAGGAGGAGCAGTTGGTATATCCTTCATTACTGGTGGTAGATCCAGGTGATGGGGATGAAAGTACTCCAGGTCAAGGGCGCAGGGCAGTTTGGCAAGGACAACAGGAGTATGGCCAGGAGGATATGGGTATGCAAGCTTGTATTGAGTAGTGGATTCACAAATAGATGCAAAGAAAATAATTAAATTTGAGCAAAAATAGACAATTCCTGCAATAAGATAATAATTTCTAGGCATAAACTTGCTTTATTAAGATGTCAACAGTGAGGAGGGCTTCTCCCCCCTCACTACTTATACTTACTGATGATTCTATGCCTTTTGTGCCACCAGAGAACTGATGGCATCATTTGGAGGTGGATTTTCAATTTTACCTGGAATTTGCGTGTTTGGCCAAGAGGGTGAGCTCTCATTGGCTGCTATAGCATGAACCCTTTGAATTTTGCAGCATGGCAAGTTTCTACAGTTATTTTTAGCTCCTGCAATGAATTGATTGCCCAATTGCGCAATTGAACGGTTGTGCTCCCAATGTGCCATTTCCCAATAGGTAGGTGGCCCAGATTTGTTAGCAGCTTGATGCCAGGGATTTGAGGATTGTGTGCCTCTCAAATCATGGGCCATTTGTTAGTTGAAAGGGGGGATTTTGCCCTGGAAAGTGCTTTGTGGGGGCTTCCAAGCTGCATGTTTAATCACCTCTAAAGAGGCATGCTGACTGTCCAGGGCACTTTGGGCCCTGGCAGGTGATTAGTAATATGAGGATACCCCTATATAAGGTGTTGGCAATAAACACCAAGGGGCAGAATTTTTACCTACTTGTATAGGATCCAATAAACTTTATTACAATCTAATTTGGTCAATGCCTTCAGAATCTTCACATTTGAAGGCACATAGTGAGTATGTGCCCCTGCCTCTTAATTCTTCTGTTGAATCTGCCAGTGTACGCCAATTTTTAACACCAGTCATCAACGGATCAATTAAATTGGACCAGAATAAATTAACAGAAAAATAGAACACATGCTTGTCAGGGATCCAGCCTGTGGGGGGTTCCTGGTAACTTGCGGGTGGACAGCCTGCAGGCCCGGCAGGGAGGGCCCACCACAAGATTGGGGCCAACTTTAAAATATAAGATAACAATTTTCCCAGTAGAGCCCAAGGTCCGCTGGCAGGTACCATAGAAGCTATCAAGCCGGTAAGAGTGATGTACATCACTCCAAATATCTGAGTGGAAGTGGATTTATTGGCAGCAACAGATTCTTGCGGGTGGTTGGGCCGTGGGGTGAGAGGCAGAGTCATTGGGACCAAATACACAGGCAAGTGGTTGTACTTGTTACAGAATAGCAGGGGAGGTATAGTGATTTTGTGGCCTTTCCTGTAAACAGTCTCAGTTTCTCTTGTTCTTGCTTCAGGGTTGTAGATTAGGATTTTCTCTATAGTGAACTCTAAATACACTGGGTTGGGGGGTACTCAGTGAAATGTACTGGGCCGTAGGGAGCTCCTGGTGGACAATAAAGGTCAGGCAGCTGTTCTGCGGTTTCTTGGAGTTGATGGATGTGAGGTACAAAACGCAGGAGGTAGACTGTAAATGAAATAGAACTAAAATCAAATATGGAATAACCTGGTTGAACCAAAGGTTCATGTCACTTTATTGCAAGAATGATGATGAGCATCTTCCTGGCAGTCCAGGGTGTAAGTATGCCCATCTGTCATGGGAAACCTTTTAAAAATTTCTCTGGACCAGGTGGTACCGTTTACCTAATTTTTACAGTCCTTGGTGGCATTCATTGCGGGAGTTAATTCATTGGCTGGTTCAAACTGGGAATACTCCAATTTCCTTTTTGGGTTGTGGGGTTGGTTATTTCTTGTAAATCCACTGCCCCCTTTGGCCTTGAATAGAAAGGTTTTCTCCTGTTGTACAAAGAAATCTGCCCATAGCCCAGCTAAACCACTCAACTTGCTACAAGATTTGGTCCACACTGTAGACAAAAGATTTTTATTGGCATACCCTTTGAATTCTCCAGCTTCCATTGTTCCTTCCTTGGAAGAAACCCTGATAAATTTGGACTACTTGCTGGCCTGGTGTCAACCTTTATTGAAAGTTATCAGATCCAGCCAATTGGGTGTTATCACATTGACATCCAAAAGCTCAAGGGAATTCCAAGTGCTTGGAAACTCCTCCAGCCAATCAGAGAGTACTGTGGAAATTAAGATGAAACCCTCCAGTCTCCCTAACTCTGACCTAAAAATTGCTCCCCCACCCAATCAGACTTGAGCTCTGAGGTCATATGATTTTATCCAGCAGCACACCCCCCTTTTTAAACAGCAAGGGGACTTTCAGTCCCCTTCTTGTCTATTCCCTATTTCAATAAACTTTTGAACTTGCTGCACTTTTAAAAATTTCATATAGGTCTTAAGACTCTGTTTTTGAGCCCCTATAATCTAGAGATTAAAAGTGTTAGTCTTTTTGTTGAAACTTACCTTGCGACCACTTGCTTCAAACCCAGCGTCATTTCCGGTCTCTTCAGAAGAAGCTTGGACGTATAGTTGTTGCTCTTCTTGCTTTTGCTTTCAAAATTCAACTTTGAACCTTAAAATTTTAATTGAATTTCAATATAAAACTTACTTTTATTTTGAATTTTCTTTAATTTACGTGATTTTGAACCCGTCTTTAATTATATTCATTTTTAAAGCCACCCAAGACCACTGCCAAGTCTTCCCTGTGCTCTCCTGGTCCCATTTTTCTTGCTTTTGTTTGTGGGTCCCCTTTGTTGCACCAAAACTATTAGTTCTTACCCCAGAAACCCTGCCCACTTATTTGAAATTTTGTGGAGAACACAGCCACGATACTCCCAGCTCTCAAATTTGTTGTGTTTTCCTTGGCCCCATTTTTTTACTTCTGTGGTCAACTTCACCAGAGTTATGGTCCAAGATCTCCTCTTCTCCTCATCTTGTGGGTGATGACCCGTCCCACCTCCTGGATCTCCCTAGTGGTCTCCTGTTCTCTGGAGAGGCTGTGGTAAGGAGTTTAACCTGCAACAACCTGGATCTGGAGCTCACCGGTTCCACCCAGTCCACTCCTGTGGCCAAGGAGAGGTTGGTGTCACCCATGTTCAGCCCTGAGAAACACAACTTGGTACCCCCCAGGCTCCTGTGGCGCCCCGTCCTGCTCCCAATTGTACGCCTTGGTTACTCACCAGTTTGGTGTTGATGGGATTGAATGCCTACTTTCTTCAGCTATCCCCTGCGCTGTCCCTGTGGTCCCCCCTTTGAGTGGCTTTCCAGTTCTCCACTGGGTGGTATCCTGGTGGTATATTGCACCAGGATAGGATCCAAACTTAGTTAGTTTAGCCCCCCTCTCTTACATTTCTGGGTGGACCGTGTTTATTGGGAAGTTTCTCTATTTTTTTTTCCTGTGGAGGCCCAAGTTATTTTGGGATCTATGGTTAGGCCCGCCCGCTGATTGATTGATTGATTTAACAGGAACCTTCAACGTGGGGAGCATTGATATGGATGATTTGACTCATCAAGCCTTAGAGGATTTCCCAAAGTCAAATCCTGCTCTGGCTCAAGCCCAAAAAATCTGCAGGCGGCTGGTCCTGCAGGCTGGCAGCCCGCCGGGTGTCAGGGTTTGAATCCTGTAGTTGAGGCTTTCTAGTAAGCATAGTCAATAGGAGTTTGTCACTCATGATAATGCTACCCACTAATTCTTCTTTTCTAGGAGAATAAAATGATCTAGGGTAGAAATACCCTCTGGATTTGTTGATCCTGAATGAGTGTTGTCAGGAATATTGCCAAAAGAATTCCTGACATTACATGCAACTTGAGAGTGTTATAGTACATGAGGTGTGTAGCCGGGTTATCAAACACCATATCTGAGGGTGCACACAACTTTAACTTCTTTTAGGCTTTGGTCAGTTCCTTCATTTTTCCAGTTTGTGTCAATTTCTTTGCCTGTTGTATGATCATTGTTGTGTTTGGCTCCTGGGGACAACATCCAGGAGGGCACAGCGGGAAATCTTTATAACAAAAGATTTGAGGTTCAAAGCTAGCCTTGGGTTAGCCTTCAGGGCAAAATTAAGGGCACACACCTTAATTTCCTGGAATATAAGATGAGGAATTCCTTTTGGAAAAAAGGAAAGGAAAAGGCTTGAAGAATATTAAAGCCAACACAAATTTGAATAAATTTATTTTTATTGGAAAGATGATCAGGGCTTATATAGCTGGTTTGAGCGCTGATCACTCATTAGAAAGACAGAGGAGGTGAGAGTGCCTATCACAGTTTCAGGATCAGAATAAATCATTTAATGCAACCCATAATGTATGGACATTGGTAAAGCCCCAATTAAGGAAATGGGGCTAATATTAAAGTCAAACCCAAAACCTGTCACATCTTTACAGATATCACAATTTGAAGGCAATATAAAAATAGTGTTGATTCTGCATTTCATAACATCTTCAGCATTTTTTGTGTTTAAACTTTCCCATTTTACATAGGAAATTCCTAGTTGCCTTGATTTGTTGTGCTTTCTTCAATGTTTTGCCCTTAATTTTGTCTATGAATTGAACCTGTATTCAAAAGTTTCCCCAAACCACTTGGCTTTTTGCACCTCTAGTGGCCTGCTTTCAAAGAAACCAAGAAGTGCTTTCTCTCATTTTTTTTGTTTTGCCTTTCTGCTTCTCTTGATTCCAAAAAATCACTTAGGAGAAATGTAAGCTGCCCATATAAAAAAACTGGATTGATTTTTCTGTCTCTTCTCTATTAACTTGCCTTGGAGAAATTTTAAAGCATTTCCCTGAACTGTTTCAATAATTTTCTTGTAGCCTATCATCTCACAGAGCTATCAAATTTACTATTAAGCCCCTATCAGTGAAAACACTCCAACTCTGGGAAATAAGTCTCCCAAGTAAATTTCACCTAGACTAGACATCCATAAGTGGCCTCTACCTAGTTCATCAGAAGCAGCCATACCTCATGCATTACAACTGTTTTTATTTACCCAAGTGGTCAATCTTGAGCTTTCAGTCACAAAGTAACCAACTTCACTTCCCAGAAACCTCCAAATTATTAAGCTCTGAAGCTGTATCTCTGAATAGCCACCCTAATGATGGTTCTGGGCTATCTGTGCTTGCACAGAAACCTTAAGACCTCTTTAAAGCTATTCTTGAGTCATAGAAAGAGAACCTTTATCCCTTTCTAGGTAAAGTAACCCAACTGTATTATCACCCGAGTTGGTATCAGGACTTCAATGCTACCTAAGCACATTTATCCCAGGGAATAAATTCAGCTGTATTATCACCCTAGCTGATCTAATTTCAGGAATATTCCTGACATAAATTAGATTCTTACTGGAGTACAATGTTGGGAAAGAATAGAAGGATTTCCTGTTAAAAATGCCCAATTCAATAAGGATTTTCCCCCTCTAATTGGGGGAAATAAAAATCAACAGAGGAAAAAACAGAACTTAATAACCACCAGAATAATTTATCATCTGGGCAGGCACCTGCCAGCACCCTCTGACAGCCCCCCACCCACCTGCTTGCTTGCCCAATGGGTCCCAGCCAGCTGCCAGCCACCCACCTGGGTTGCAGGCCCCACTTCACAGCCAATCAGAAATCCCCATTAATTGCAGCCAATCAGAAAAGTACCTGGCTGCAAGACCAAAAGTTAAAAATACAACTACAACTCCAGAAGAAGGAGAGAATAATGAGCCACAATTTAAAAATACACCTACACCTCCAAAAAAAGGAGGAAATAATGAGTCACAATTTAAAAATAAGTTTCTCACCAACCAATGGGGTGCTAGATCCCAGACTACATGATCAGAGTCAAACTCAAGCCAAACCAATGCTTCTAAGACAAAAATAGCTCATGGGAGCAATTTGGCTCACATCCCTCACCTAGCACCAGACCAACCTACAACTATTGGTTCAACTCAGGAACTTCCAAACCAGCCACAGATAGCAGAAGAACAGGAGTTTGACCATCTTCCCAAGCCCCAACTACCATTCCTACATTCCAAGATTTTGGGATCCCTCATCCCCTGCTTTTCACTTCCAATTGCAAATCTTTGCACAAGAGAGAGCACTATAAATAAGGGATCCCTCCTCAGTAATAGCTTGTGCTATTACTGAGTTTAATACCCTCAATAAAGCCAATCTTACTTACACCTTTAAGTCTACTTTAATTAGTTTGCCCCAGCCAATCACCTCCAATCCAAGGAAGATGAATCACCTCATCTTCACAGCTTGGCTTGGGATTGGAGGATACCAACAGGGACCAAAATTCTTTGGACCTTCACCCAAAGGGTTAGGACAAGACTACCACTATGATCTAGGAAAGCTCAACTCTTCCCACACTGGTCCCTGGACTCCCCTAGTATCTCCACACTCCACCCTGTTCATTGTGATGTATACCTCCATGTACTATGTGCTGACCTACTTTGCAGGGAGCTTTGGGAGATGCAACATCCAAGCCAAGGTCTTCTGGTGGTTAATGACTGTCTACCCAATTGTCACCGCCTTGACTGGCTTCCAGTTTGCCAACCTCCTGCTATACCTTACCCAAGTATTACCTAAAATGTCTGGGTAATACACTAAGGGTGCATATACCCCTTGGTATAGCCATCACAGGACACCACTTATATCCTTAAAAATTACTAACAGTGGACCACTTTGCTAATACCCCAAGGCATAGATCACTGCTCTTAATTATCAATGATAGACATATCAATAAAACAGTCAGCATTTATCTGTCTTAGGCATCCAATCTTTATTTAGTCAATACTCAGACCTCACCTACAAAATAGCTCCTTGCATGGATCATCACAGGCTGGTAGGTGTCTGGTCCTTTAGGCAGGGGATCTGCATATTGGGCAGGCCAGGGTTCAATCTGTGTCTGGTGTTTTTGCCTCATTAAATGATGTGAAATGAAATTAATGACATGAATTCCTCTCTTCAGTAAGAAGAACAATCTTGGTATCAGCAGATTGTCTCAGTCTGATGTAACTCACATTGACAGGTATATTGGGTTCTTTTATTCCTCATCTTGGGAAATGGGCACCTCTAAAGCATGCAGTCTGCTACATTATGAAGTTAGATCCAGTCCTTTATCTGGCTCTACTACCTAATTGACCTTGCTCCTGGTTCCTTGACTGATAGAGTGTAAGAGTGTGTTACAAAAGTAAATAATTGAGACCCCAAGCGAGAATCAACCCCGCTCTTAGCCACCAGGTGGGGCTAGCGGGCGGGGAAGATTTGCCTGCACCTGGATTTTTGCTTTTCAAAGCAAATCCAGGTGCGGGAACCATTCCTGCCCTGGTGGTAGATTCAGGGCCTATTCTGGGCCCCAAAAGCTATGCCCAAGCCTTGGTGGGTTTGGCTGGGCCTGTGCAGGCTATTTTTAGCTGCCCAGTAAACCCAGTTCAAGCCCACTCTCCATTTAGTAATTTGGGGTCCCCAATTGGGGACCCATTTTTAATCAAGTTCCTGGGCCTCAGGAAAGCCTGTCATGCCAGTCCAAAAAAGGTGATCAAATTGGGAAAACCCTCATAACCCCAGAAGCCAAACCTGCCAGAACCAATGGCCAGCCAAGCCAAGATGGACCACTAAAACCCAAACAACTGTTCCTGAAACCCCCAAAAATAACCTTGGAGAAGCCAACTTAACAGCAGAGCCTGAGATATCAAGCCTTGCCACCCAGATAATACCATAAGAATGCCCAGAGGCATTTGCATGTGAGTAAGTATATAAATCAGAAGCTGTCAGGATACCAGGAGTACCGTGGAGGTCCAGCAAGTGAGGGAGGAGTTGAAGCAGGTACTGACATGGCCCACCAGATGATGGGACCCAACTTTACCAGGTAGGAAAAGGCCTTCCCTGCCACAGCCCAAGGTCTAGCCGCTGGCAAGGCAGAGTCAATCAATCCTGTGAGTGCAAGGTAAAGCACTCTCAGGAATTGACTACTCTGGCCAGAGGCATCAGAAGTGAGGGGGTTGAGATGGTTGGTTTGGGTGTCGGGGGCGGTTCCATGGGGACCAGGTAGGCGGCAGGATTGTTGTACTTCCCATTGAAGATCAAAGGGTAGATGGTGATTGCTTTGCTGTCTTGGACAATTTGGTAGGGTTCCTTGGGAGCATTTGGGCAGGTGTACCACTGCAAGTCTTCCAATGTCCAGGGTTTGTGGTCAGGATTGGCGGGATACTCAGTGAAATGCACAGGACCAAATGGAGTGTTGGGTGGGCGGTAGTAGTCAAAGGCTTTGGTTTTATCAACTGGAGTCTGACTATCTATCCCAGTAGAGGGGTACTGACGCTTGGGTGTATGCAGATGGAAGAGTATAAAAAATATATATGGAAACAGATTGGTGAACCAAAGGTTCATAATAACTTTTATTTGGTAAGGATGACAATACAGAACTTTTTCAAGTGCTTCTGATTTATATACTTACTCACATGCAGGTGCCTCTGGGTATTCTTCTGATGCTATCTGTGTGACAAGGCTTGGCATTTCAGGTTCTTCTGTTTGGTTTGCTGCTTCATGGTTATTTTTGGGGTTTTCAGGAACAGTTGTCTGGCTTTTTGATGGTCCATATTGGCTTGGCTGGTCATTGATTTTGGCAGGTCTGGCTTCTGGGGCTTTAGGTTTTTTTCAATTTGATTGTCATTTTGGGACTGACTTGACAGGCATTCCTGAGGCAAAGAACTTGATTAAAAAAGAGGTCCCCAATTGGGGACCCCAAATTACTTAATGGAGAGTGGGCTTGATCTGGGTTTACTGGGCAGCTAAAAATAGCCTGTCTAGGCCCAGCCAAACCCACCAAGGCTTGGGCGTAGCTTTTGGGGCCCAAAGCAGGTCCCTAAGCTACCACCAGGCCAGGAATGGTTCCTGCACCTGGATTTGCTTTGAAAAGCAAAAATCCAGGTACAGGCAAATCTCCCCTACCTGCTAGCCCCGCCTGGTGGCTAGGAGCAGGTTCAATTCCTGCCTGGGGCCTTGAAACTGTTACTTTTATAATACTATCCCCTTCTAAACCAGACTTGGCTTTCTTCTTCTCCCAATATTAGTGTCAGGAATATTCCTGACAACACAGTGGCTCAGAAGAATATTTTGTGTACAATTAATTGTAAAAATCAGAATAAAAAATGGCAACAGTTCCCCCTCATTGGTGAAACTGCTGCGGGAAACCGAGGCAAGAAAAAACAAATTAAAAATACAGTTTTTAACTCAGACGGGTTTTATACCCTGTCTGCAGGCCGCGCGGCCGGCTGCCAGCCAGCCAGTCCCCCACCCAGTCCGCCAAATGGAGAAATTGCCAAAAGGGGAACCCCAAAAAGGCAATTTCTCCAAACCCAAATGGAGGGGGAACTGCTGCCCAAATTTGGAATTTACCAAATTTGGAGGGGGTTGACAAGCAGCCCAGCATTACAATTAATGCATCAACTGCAAAGGTTGAATTGAACTGCATAAATGTGCCTGAAGATGCATCAATTCCATGCAATGCCAAGGATAACAATTCATTGCCTGCCAAGCCACTCCCATTCCAATCCCAAATGGGAATCCCAGACAACACCAAGAGTTTGGGGTCCCCTATCCAATGCTTTGTACTATTCATACCCCACTAGGATGATAGTATATAATAAATCTCAATCAATTGATGGTAGTTTGTGCTATCATTGAGTGAAATTACCCCTCAATAGTATCACATAAATCAAAACCAGAACTTTTACTCTACAGAAAGTTAAGACAATAAGCTTTGTCTGCCCTTTCCCAGGACCAGAAGATGAACCACTTGATCTTCTCAGCTGTACTCACAGCTTGCCTTGGGATTGGGGGCCACCAATACACCCAACAGCATGGGCCCTACAATAAACCGCCCAACAAGTACTTCTACAAGGAGCCTACGCAGCTAAACTCCTCCAAGACGTACCCCTGGTCCACGCTGGTGTTGCCCTGCTCCACCCAGCATGTAGCAATATACACCTTTGTATTCTACGTGCTTACGTACTTTGCCGGTAATTTCAGAAGATTTAACGTACACGCCAAGGTCTTTAGATGGATGATGATAGTCTACCCCATTGTGACGGCGCTCACTGGGTTCCAAGTCACCAACTTGGTCCCCTATCTTTCTAAAATACTCCCTCATTTTCTGGGGCTTTACAATTAGCAGACGACATCAGCTGTGTTGGCAAGGTTGTCAGCAGGCTCCCAGGTGCTTTCCTTGGGCAAGTTTCTAGCCATTTGATGTAGTACTGTGGCTTACGGTAGTGGGTGCGGTTGCCGTTTATATACTCTACTTCATGTTTAAGGGATCTCCCTACCAGGATGGGCAGAGGGGCAGTCTTCAGTTTCTGGTGGGTTAGGGACGTTCCGTTCTTTTTGAACAGCAAGGATTGATGGAATACGGCATGTATTTTCCAGGTGTCAGGTAACTTCAGATGGTAAGCTGCTTTGCCTACTTGGCCCGTGATCTGGTAGGTGCTGCTTCTTCAATGATCTAGCTTCTGGCATGGGACATTTAGGGGTATGTTCCTTGAGTCTAGATAGACCTCATCCCCAATCTCTAGTGGCTTTCCAGGGGTGTGCTTTCTATCAGTGAAGGCTTTGTAAGTCTGTACTGCACGGGTTAGGTTTTGGGAGCAGGTCATCTGGGTTTTGTGGATGTGTTCCATCCAGGTTCTACCCGCTTTGTTAGACTCCTGATTTCCAATCTTGGGGTCCCAAGTGGGGTCAAATCTGTAATTAGCTTTGAAGGGGGACATCCTGGCGGACGCATGATCTTTGCTATTATAAGTGTATTGGGCTGTGGATAATAGGTCTTCCCAGTTGTCTTGATTGGCGTTTGCGTAGCATTGGAGGTACTGTTCCAAAATCTGGTTTACCCGTTTGGTTTGGCTGTTGGTCTGGGGGTGATAGGAAGTGGACACACATCTTTTGATTCCTAGGTCTTTCATCACTTGCGCCCAATAATGAGATGGGAACTGTGGTCCTTGGTCTGTCACTATTTCCTCTGGGGTTCTGTGTTGGGTGAGTATTTGGTCATGAAACTGTTGGACAGTTTCAGCGGCAGTACAATGGGTAGTGGTGGGGATAAAGTAGGCCATTTTGGTGAAGCAGTCAACCATCACCAGAATTGTGTTGTAGTCTTTGGAGGGTGGGAGTTCAACTATGTGATCCATGGATACCAATTTCCAGGGGCCTGAAGGGATGTCTAGGGGGCAGAGGAGGCCTTCTGGCTTAGAGCATCTTGTTTTGGTACGCCCACATGTTTCACAGCCCTCAATGTAGTTGATAACATCTGTGTCTATCTTGGGCCACAAGAAATTCCTTTTGATGCTTTGAAGGGTTTTGTGATGGCCCAGGTGGCCGGCTAGTTCTGAGTTGTGATAGTCCTTTAGTACAGAAATCCAAGCTAATCCTTCTGGTACATAGATTCTTCCTCAGAACAGTAGGGTGGTTCCTTTTAGTGAGTAACCTCTTTTGTACAGGAGGCTGTCTAGTTGTGTTGAGAGTTCTGAGACCATAGTTTTGGCAACAGGGTCCTTTGCCTGGGCTTCTAATATGTCTGATTTCTTAGCGACAATTTTCAGGTAGTTTAGCTGTATTCTTCCACTGGTTGTATCCAACAGGTTATGGGTGTTGTGATCTCTCAACTTGGTGGAGGACGGGATCAGGTTGGCTCTTCTACTTAGGGCATCTTGGACAATGTTTACTTTGCCGGGTTTATAGTCAATTTCTAGTACATAGTCTGCCATTTTTAGGTCCTATCTTGCTTGTTGTTGGTTAAGCTGACGTGGTTTGAAGAAGTAAACCAAGTTTTTGTGATCTGTTAGGACCTTTACTGGATGCTCTGTTCTGCATAGGTATCTGCGCCAGTGCTTCAGGGTCTTCATTATAGCTAGCATTTCTTTATTGTATATAGGATAATTTCCTTCAGCAGGGATCATGTTTTTGGAGTAATATGCTACAGGATGTAGTATACCATCCCCTCCTTCCTGAAGAAGCACCCCTCCCAGGGAAAAGTCAGAAGTGTTGGTTTCCAGAATGAACGGCTTTGTGTGGTCAGGAATGGCTAACACAGGCGCAGAGGTGAAGGCCAACTTCAGGGCTTCAAAGGCAACAACACAGTCAGGGGTCCACTCAAACTGGACTTTGTCTGAGAAAAGGCGGGTCAGGGGCAGAGTAATCTGAGAAAAAAATTTGATGAAATCTCTACAGTAGTTTGCTAGCCCCAGGAAACTCCTAACATCTTTCCAACAGGTGGGGGTGGGCCAAGCTGTGACCACATCCACTTTATCTTGGGCCATGGCAAATCCACCAGTTTGTACTATGTAGCCCAAGAATTCTACCTCAGGTTGGAAGAACTCGCACTTCTTGAGTTTGACGTGAAGTTTGGCTGCTGCTAGTTTCTCCAAGATGAGGTCCAGGTGGCGGAGGTGGTCTTCATGTGTTTTGCTATATATCAGAATGTTGTCAAGATATGCCACACAGAATTGGTTCAGGTATTCTCCAAGGACCAAGTTAATCATCCTCTGGAAAGTGCTAGGGACGTTGCATAGCCCAAAAGGCATGACTAGGTATTCATAGAGTCCATATCAAGTTTTGAAAACTGTTTTATATTCATTGCCTTCTTTGATTCAGATTTGGTTAAAAGTGTCTTGGAGGTCAATCTTAGAGTATGCTTGTGCTCCAGTCAAGACATCACATAGGTCATTGGCATTAGGTATGGGTTATCAGTTTTTTACTGTGATTTTGTTCAGCTTCTGGTAGTTTACACAAGGTCTTGTTCCCCCATCTTTCTTCCCAACAAATAGTAGGGGGGAAGAGTATGGGGCCTTTGAGACTTGGATAAATCCTTTCTTGGTCATGTCTTCAATGTACTCTTTCAAGGCCACCTGTTCTTTGTGGTTGCAACTATAGATGGGGCTGTGGCTGGGTTGCGTATCAGGGAGTAAGTCAATGGCGTGGTTGTAGATAGAGTGTTCAGGTAGTTGAGTTGCCGCCTCTTTGCTGAAGACACTGGCCCATTTCTCAAGGGCTGAGGGCAGCTTCCCTGAGCAAGGGTCCAATTTCAAGGTCATGAGTTTGGTGGGGGTACTATGTGTGGGCTTGGCTGAATGGGTACAGTGTTGGGGTTAGGTCCCTTTCCCAGGGTTACAATTTGGTCACAATAGTTCAGGATTGCACCATGCTTGTCAGCCCAGGAGTCTCCAAGTATCAATGGGTGTGGTAATCCTTTCAACAAGATAACGGACAAGGGGTAGGTGTTTTGCCCAATCTTCAGCTTGAGGTGTTGGTTACATTCTTGGCCAATGTCAGTTGAACTGTTTCCCATAGTGACTTGGAATTGAGTATCTGAGGGGGTGAGTTCCAGCTTGGACGCTAATGCGGGGTCAATGAAACTTTTATCAGCCCCTGTGTCTAAGAAAGCCTTTTTGTGAAATACTTTATCTCCCACTTCTAGGGTCACTATGATATACTTATAAGTCTGAGAGGTAGTGTTTAATTGGGCAAGGGAGCCTGAAGTTTGGTTTCTTCTGGGACAGGCCCTGGTCTGGTGCCCTGCTTCATGGCAGTGGAAACACAACCCGTCTCTGTAATTTTGTTGCAACTCCTTGGGTGTCATGGCTGGTCTGGCTGCAGTGGGGCTTCTGGCCATCCGGGGTCCATGGGGGCAGCGCCGTGGGTTTCTTGGTTTAAGCTTAGTCCTTGGCAGAGCACAATCAGTTCTTCTAATCCAATTTTGGGGGGGTGCTTGAGGAGGTCCTTTAACCCTGGGTTCACACCTTTTCTGAATAGGATGACAGACAATTCGTTGTCCAGCATAGCACGGGTCTGTAGTTTGGTGAACTATTCTACATAGGTCTGAAGTGGGCAGCTGTTTTGCTTGAATTCTAACAGGGTCATGAAGGCAAAGTGACGGGTATTCTGATCCTCTCCTGTGGCCATTAGTTCAGCCTCAAATTGAGCATAGTCTAAGCAAAACTCTATGTTGTTGGCGGTGGCTTTGACAAACCAGTCTAGGGCGTCCCCTGTTAGCATGGATGCTACTCCCAAGACTTTGGCTGTGTTGTTGGGATAGGCAGCAGCATTGGCTAGGAAGTGCAGTCACAGTACTGGCATGGCTCTTCTAGCTTCCTCTAGGCTAAGCTTGCCCATCTGGGGCATGGTCACATTGGAGGTGGTTTGGTTCATAATGACATTCTGTACTTGGGAGGAGGTTGCTGCGGTCGGGTCTTTGCTCTCTGGAGCATCCTTAGAATCATCCAAGGTCCAGGTTGTTCTCTTCCACATGGAAGAGATTTGGTATGATAGCCACAAATAACATTAATAAGTGATAATCATAAAAACAAACATACAAGTAGCCCCAAGTGCTAATAACATCTTGGGGCCCAGGTTACCGAGTTTGGGGTGGATTGTTATAATGTCAGGATACCAGGAGTACTGTAGAGCTTCAGCAGGTGAGGGAGGAGTCAAAGCAGGTACTGACATGGCCCACCAGATGATGGGACCTAACTTTACCAGGTAGGAAAGGGCCTTCCCAGTCACAGCCCAAGGCCCAGCTATTGGCAAGGCGGAGTCAATCAATCCTGTGAGCGCCAGGTAAAGCACTCCCAGGAATTGACTACTCTGGCCAGTTGTCAGGGACCCACTTTGAGGGAAACAAGCCCCCAAGTTGATGAGCCAAGGCCCCTAAATTAAGCCCTGCAATGGCCAAACCAATGGGAACAGTAACCATGGTGAGATGGCCCAAGTGGCCTAAGTACACAAATCTTCCCATCAGGGAGCTGAAACAACCCAAAAGATAGTATCCTACCATGTACACCAACAGATAGAATGAAGTGTGAGACCGTACCAACAAGGGTTTGGCAGGTGGAGGAGTGGAATGGCAGCCATAGTGAAACTTTTGTCCCCAATGACCAGAGGGATACTTGAACCATCCGTTACCAAGGACTCCTTCTGATGGGCATCATTGGGTGAGGAGTTTTGCCAGTCAATAGTTGGAGTGGGATTCTCAAGACCTTTTACCTTTGTAAAAGGGAGACTAGAAACCACCACAGGAAATAAATTCCCTTCATGGCTTCAAATAAGTTACTAAGAAATAGGTGTGACAAGATAGGATAGGAAATATTCTTTATTGTTGGAACAATTGAAGTGAATAAGAAAAGGTCACTTATATAGCCTTATAATAAGGCTGAAATATTTAGGTGGAAAATTGGGAAAATAGAGGGGATTTTCATGAGTCTATCATGTAAGACTTACCAATTTCAAGTATGAGATGCAATGTATCTTAATAATAAACATAGCAAGTTGATGGCATAGCTGGAACCACAAGGATATTGGCAGGTAAAAGCTAATTAAGCGGAATGAAGACCGTTGATTGCATATCCTACTATACGGAGCCTGGTTCATATATGTAGTGAGTGGGTCATTAATCAAGCAATTAGCATCAAGCAGCCAATCAGAACCTGAACAGTAAGTGACGTTATCACTCTTAATATTAACCTTTTTGCTTTTGAAATGGTTTTCAAACTTGAAATCCAATTGAATAGGCAAGTAATAAATAGGTAATTTAAGTGTGTTGGCTGGTTCCATATTAACATTACATTCATAATTAGAGTCCTGGATTTGATTCTTGTTATTCCAAGGTTTCAAGTGACACATAGTGTTGAAATTGTTGTTGTTTTGTGCCTTTGTCTTGGTACCCACTAACAAATCATTCATAAATAAAATGGAGTCAGGGATAGAATTCCTGACACCAGTGGCATCAGAGGTGGGTGGGGTTGAGATGGTCGGGTTGGGTGTCGGGAGTGGTTCCATGGGGACCAGGTAGACAGCAGGATTGTTGTACTTCCCATTGAAGATCAAAGGGTAGATGGTGATTGCTTTGCCGTCTTGGACAATTTGGTAGGGTTCCTTGGGAGCGTTTGGGCGGGTGTACCACTGCAAGTCTTCCAGTGTCCAGGGTTTGTGGTCAGGATTGGCAGGATACTCAGTGAAATGCACAGGGCCAAATGGAGCATTGGGTGGGTGGTAGTAGTCAAAGGCTTCGGTTTTATCAACTGGAGTCTGACTATCTATCCCAGTAGAGGGGTACTGACGCTTGGGTGTATGCAGATGAAAGAGTATCAAAAATAGGTATGGAAACAGATTGGTGAACCAAAAGTTCATAACAACTTTATTTGGTAAGGATGATGATACAGAAATTTTTCAAGTGCTTCTGATTTATATACTTACTCACATGCAGGTGCCTCTGGGTATTCTTCTGATGCTATCTGTGTGGCAAGGCTGGGCATTTCAGGTTCTGCTGTTTGGTTGGCTGCTTCATGATTATTTTTGGGGTTTTCAGGAACAGTTGTTTGGCATTTTGATGGTCCATCTTGGCTTGGCTGGTCATTGATTTTGGTAGGTTTGGCTTCTGGGGCTTTGGGGTTTTGGGGTTTTTTCCAATTTGATCACCATTTTTGGACTGGCTTGACAGGCTCTCTTGAGCCCAAAGAACTTGATTAAAAAAGAGGTCCCCAATTGGGGACTCCAAATTACTTAATGGAGGGTGGGCTTGATCTGGGTTTACTGGGCAGCTAAAAATAGCCTGCCCAGGCCCAGCCAAACCCACCAAGGCTTGGGCGTAGCTTTTGGGGCCCAAAGCAGGCCCCTCAGCTATCACTGGGGTGGGAATGGTTCCTGCACCTGGATTTGCTTTGAAAAGCAAAAATCCAGGTTTGGGTGAATCTCCCCCACCCGCTAGCCCCGCCTGGTGGCTAGGAGCGGGTTCAATTCTCGCCTGGAGCCTTGAAACTGTTACTTTTGTAACAGAAGCACCTGAAAAAGTTCTGTATTGTCATCCTTACCAAATAAAGTTTTTATGAAACTTTGGTTTACCAATTTGTTTCCATACCTATTTTTAATACTCTGCCATCTGCATACACCTAAGCATCAGCACTCATCCACTGGGATAGATAGCCAGACTTCAGTTGACAAAACAGAAGCCTTTGACTACTACCGTCCACCCAACGCTCCATTTGGCCCTGTGCATTTCACTGAGTATCCCCCAAATCCTGACCATGAACCCTAGACCTTGGAAGACTTGCAGTAGTACACCTGCCCAAATGCTCCCAAGGAACCCTACCAAATTGTCCAAGACGGCAAAGCAATCACCATCTACCCTTTGATCTTCAACAGGAAGTACAACAATCCTGCTGCCTACCTGGTCCCCGTGGAACTACCCCCGACACCCAACCTGACCATCTCAACCCCACCCACCTCTGATGCCACTGGCCAGAGTAGTCAATTCCTGGGAGTGCTTTACCTGGCGCTCACAGGATTGATGACTCCGCCTTGCCAACGGCTGGGCCTTGGGCTGTGGCTGGGAAGGCCCTTTCCTACCTGGTAAAGTTAGACCCCATCATCTGGTGGGCCATGCCAGTACCTGCTTTGACTCCTCCCTCACCCGCTGGAGCTCCACAGTACTCCTGATATTCTGACAGAGTGGTGAAAAATCCCTGATAGATTTGATCTGATAAAAAATACACTTGAAAACACAGTTTTTATGTCCTCTGAAGCATTTTTAAACCAAAAACAAATAGGCCTCAAATATTATTTAATAGATTTAGAGATTTATTATATCAATACCCTTGATGTGGCTAATAAATCGGTTTACCTGTATGAAAATAATCATTAGCCTTTATTATTTAGGGAATAAAATTAGTTGTTTTCTTCAGACTGATTTAAATGATTAAATTAGGATCAACATTTAAAGCTTTAACATGTTTTTATAAAAATATTAGTTAACTTATTCCATGCCGAATAAAAAATTCTAAAGCCTGACTGGTTGTATGCCAAAACTAATTATAAGTTCACTTTAGCCTTGATGTGTATTGGCCTAAAAGGCTAATTTGCTGGCAATCAAGTCTGCCTAGCTTAAAAGCCATCGAGTTCACTTCACTGAGCAAAGACACAATTGCTAATTGGTGAAATCAATTTTCTCAGTCCATTTAAAATTAGCACGATAAACCTGTCTCGTACTTCAAGGTACTATCTGTGAAGAGTCTGAAAAAGATCTTAGTAAATCTAAGCAGCTTCTCTACTCCATCTGCAAAGCACCCACATTAAATATTATTATTTACACCTTAAAAGGATATGGCTGATTATCTTGCGTCGATTTACGGCACGGAAAAAGACAAGTAATCCCTTCTTTTTATATACTTTCACTTTTTTAGTAATTTCTTTTGTTTAAAACCGACCATTTCTATTTCTTACAAATTAAATATTTCCACACTGAACAATTTTTTTTACTTTTTGCTTTTTAGGGTTAATTGTTCCTTTTACTTTAAAATCGGAGCTTGCCGGCACGGTGAGAGATGCTCTAGGAAACATGTTAAACCCACTTTTTCGCAAACTATTCTCCTCCCAAATGTTTATTTGAATCCAAACCACAGCACCCCGGGAATTTTAGACGAAAAAGCTCATCAGCAACATTTTGACGACTTTTTTGAAGATTTCTTCATTGAATTAGCTAAATATGGAGAGCTAGAAGAAATGAACATCTGTGATAATGTTGGGGATCACCTAGTCGGAAACATCTATGCTCGTTTTAGATACGAAGAGGAAGCCGGAAAAGCAGTAGATTCATTAAACAAACGCTTTTACGCAGGTAAAAATTGCTCTTGGTGGTATTTAACAATATAGGGAAACCACTTTATGCTGAGCTTTCTCCAGTTACCGATTTTCGTGAAGGTAAGTTTTAAGCAATATACTGTCTAATCGATTTAGCCTGCTGTCGTCAATATGAAAACAGTGAATGCACTCGAGGAGGTTTTTGCAATTTCATGCACTTAAAATGCTATCTCGGAAACTCCGGAAAGATCTGCACATCGCTCAAAGAAAGACAATACAGATGAATCGCTCCCGCCGTCGGAGCTCTCCTTCTCCTAGCCGTAGTGATCGAAGAAACGGTGGATATTGATGTACAAAGTACTTGAAATCCTTACTCGCTTTATTGAATTAAAAGAGCTATTATAGGAAATGCTCCAAAATGAAGTACACCTTTATTTCATACGGGCTTTTTCAAATGCAGACTTTTGATATCTGTTATTAGGCCCCGCTCAGCTTACCTTAAATATTAAATGAACATTCGAGTTATCGTTTTTTGTATATTAGAAACTTATGTGCGGGTTTGGGCTTTCTATTTTTACAAGTTCCAGGAAAGCCTTTCGAATAAAGTGACGTTTATATCAATAGAGTATGGGTCTGATCAATATGCATTAAATACACTTCTTTAAATGCTAAATGCATCATTTAAAATTGGATGCCATTTAGGCCCTAGAATTTTCTTATTGAAATATTTTATTAAGCACTTTTCTGAAATTTTATGGATAAACCTTAAAAGAGTTTAATAGCCGATGGATTTGGAGTCAGAATACTTAAAGTTTGTTTAAGTCCTGACTTTTTTAAAGCTTAAATTCAATTACTCAGGTTTATTTGAAGCTTAATAAATCAAAATTAAGATTTTTAAATCCCGAGTTTTGCGATTAATCCAAGATAACCATGTTTCACCATGTTACTAAATGAATGCGTTCAGAATAACTCTCGGCTATTTATATCCTCTGAATCTCTCTAGAATTCAAGTATATGGTACATAAAGGAATTTTAAAATAAGAAGCTTATATTGCTAAGGCTGCAAATATGGTTTAGGGATTGGATTCAGTACAGCTAACCTTTGATATAAGATATTATGGAGCCTCAGCCTTAACTAAATTTATATAAAAAATCACATATCAATTTAAAATAATTGACTTAGAAGGAGACAACTAGTAGAGCTCTTCTTTAAAAAGACATTATCAAGATTCTGGGTTCTTGAGGAAGAATTATTGTGTTTATTAAAGGTATTATGCATGTTGATATTGGGAGATCTGTATGGAGACAGGTGTGCTTCCAATTGGTGTGTGAGATTGCAGCAACTGGTGGAGTTCCATTGTTACTGGAGCCAAGTAAAGGGAGAGTCCTGTGGTCTTTGGGATGTGACACCGGCAGAGGTGGTTTGGCAAGATTCTGGAAGTATCAATAATACACTCTTATTGTACTTGACACTACTACTATTTGGTTTAGTAGTAACATTGATTATTCTTATTTGTCTGCCTTCCAAGTGATCTTGGAAGGGCTTTTTATAGCGTAAAAGGCAGCAGCCAGACTAGTGTCTAGCTGCAGATAACTCTTACTAGCTAGCCTATCATCCCCAAGCTACTAGTTTCAACCCCCAGAGTTGGATTTCAACCCCAAATAAGGTTTTGGAATGAGGTAATATCCTAAGCTTCTAATTTCTCCTCTTCAGCCTGAATATTTCTTGACTTAGTTGGGACCAACTAAGTTGACATCCATTGGGCCGGGTCCCGTCTTGTACTTGGTCTAATGCACAAATTGCTCTGGCGGTTTTCTGTCCCATTTCTCAGTGAAACAGGATGTTGTATTTTCTCCATCTTATTCTACCTGGCGGAAGTACATCTGTTTTTGGAATCCCAAATGGCTAGCACTTAGCTATAGAAGCTTCTGGATTGACCAATGACCTGTAACCCAGAATGTCTGAGGTAGTTTCCAGATTGCAACCTATAATAGCCTTGATGTATTTTTTCTGTATTCCAGAATAGATGTCTTGCATCTGGCTGTGTCCTGTCTATTGTTGACCCATAGTTTTAGTGATGAGAATATGGATCAGTCAACCCTGATAGATCAGGATTTCCCAATATAGGATAAATAAATTAGGCATGAATATCTTTTAGCATTATATACCAGCTTATTTAGATAGTCTACTCATTTTCATATATGAAAAAATTTCCAGTTAAAAATTCCCCCCTTCTAATTAATAAAAGAAGAAGTTGTAGCACTAACTATTATACATGATATTTATTACTTATAAGTTTTATCAAGTTTTTATCAGGAATTTATATAAACTATGAAAAGAGACAACCTAAAGGTAGTGATTCCAACTTTCATAAGTATAGCTTATTCAGGTCTATTGATATATTTTAGGGTAAATCTTTAAAACTTATTCTCAATAAAAATTACCAACAACTTTGTTACTAGAATGAGAGCAACTTTCAGGATTAATTTTATTTAATTTTTTAAATTTCAGGCTCTTATTCCTATAATCTAAAGTTTAAAATTAGTAGGATTCAAACTCTGGCTACCTGTTTTCTTTTTCTTGTGCTTATGTTTTTCCTTTTTGTTTTGTTTAAAAAATCTTCTATTTTGGTAATTATTTTATTTTAGAGCTCTGGGTTTGAGTACTTTTCTAAGCAGCAGTTGTGTAAGCACTGTCTGCTGCCTGACATCCAAATCTTATCAAACTGTTTTAAAACACCTCTTGCCTCATTTCCCAGTTGCTGAAACAACTCAACTGTATGATATTATTTTCTCAAAAACTATAAATATTAAAAACTCTATAATAGTAAGCTTTAAGCCAAATTTTTAGTCATTTGGCTAAAAAAATTTTCCATTGGCTTCAAATTATCTTTACTTTCAAATCTTAAGCTTCAAACTACTTGAAATTGGATTTTAAACCCCTACCTCTTATGATTTCAAATTTCTTGTCTTTTCTTAGAATTAAATTTGATCCTTTTACTTCCTTTATAATTAGGTTAGAAATTTTGTTTTTTAATCTTCAATTTATATTAAATGAAAGTAATAAATCAGCAAACTGTTTATTTATTTTCTGTTATATTCAATTTTAAAACTGATGCTTATAGATTTTTAGAAAATTACACTTGTAGCAACTTCTTCAATATAGATATATCTTTGTTTATCACCATAAAATCAGTTAATACTGTCAAAACAGCAGGGTCAAACTCCCAGAAAAAATCTGCACAAGAGACCCTGTACCACTTGAACTGACTTTCCCACAACTCAAAGCCAAATGCGGAAGTCAACTTAAGTTTCTAAACAAGGCAGTAAGAATCTATGAAAATCTCTACTTGGTGAACAGCTAAATTTGGCACTTGAAACATTACAAGGATCAAGCCACCCCCTGTTCAATCCAGTTGATTGATTGTGACAATCATGTTTCTCTTAAAATTATTCCCTCAAACTATATAAGTCTTATATCACAATTGCAGTAGTTTTAAAAGCTATGACAACAACCAAAAATACCTCAGATTTAAACAAAAGATTTCAGATTTAAACAAAATCCATCTCTCAGGTTAAAATATACACTCTGTTAACAGGGTTTATTGGTGTTAATGGGCAAAATGAGTCAACACAGCAACAAAGGGCTCACACACAAAGCAAAACCATTCAAAATACAATCCAAAATACATTGATTCACAAACAAAATGGTGTGAGTTGACTTTTGGTGTACATATGTTTACTATGTGAATTGGTGACAAAATACACCCAAGCAAGATGTGTCAAAACACAAACCAAAAACAAAACAAAATAGCAACTCACTACGTAAATAAAATCACTCACACAATGTGTACAATGGATTGTAATCATGAATGATACCAAGGTATCTAAAATAAGACACAAGATCTGAAACATAAATTTTAAAATATTGTGTTGGGTGTTTGAATTTGGCAGTAAAATCTAGGAAAATGGGTGGATTTTTTTTGAGTATTCTAAAATGGGTGTTGTAAAACCAGAAACAACTAATTAAGAAATAAAAAATCTATAATTGGGATATTGGGTGAGAAAAACTTTAATTAAATATCCATATTCAGATAAAAGCAAAAATTAAAATTAGGGAGTAACTTAATTGAAATTTATTTAATACTTTATTAAATTTTAAAATGGAAGGAACACAATACCAGAGTACCAATACACCCGTTGTGCGCCGTGGTTGTGGTTGCCCCCGCGGGTCAAAGAATAGAGTTAGTGCAACCCAAGTGCCTACTCAAGGAGGAGACAGGAGAGGAGAGTTCCATAGTGACGCTGCACTGACACAGATGGTTCAAGGAGCACAAGCTGCTAGGGTGCAGAGCATAAACCCTTGGGTCCCAAAGCTGACCCGGAAGCCAACCAAGGTCACCACTACAAAGAAAGTTAGAAACAAGGAGGTAGAACTTACTTTGTATGTGTTTGACGTTGTATACCAGCAAGAGTTGGTCCTGTCAGCCATGCTGGAGAAGGTGAAGCCTTTACTTGATACTAGCTACAAGTCCTACGTCAGTGATGATGATCAGGAGGATGACAAGGAGCCGGAGTTCTATCAAACTAATGAGGGACAGCTGGTGTTAAAAAAGGTTGCAGCCTTCTATACCAAGGTACCTATGCCCTGTGTTGTGCCCAATGCCAACAAGTCAATCCCCACCGCTAAAAAGCCCACCCAGAAGTGCATCCCTGACGTCAAACACATCATCCTGCTTAAGCTAATGCAGGAATTGGGTGATTACAAGGTAGCTGCGGCTCTTGTTGGAGTGGATCCCAAGTATGCCAGCAAGACCTTCCAAAAATTCATCAATACTGGTTGTGTCCTTGCCACGGAGAAATCCTTGCGTGTTTCCACCATGCTCACCAAGGAGCACAAATGGGCAATCTGCCAGTGGATCACCCAGGACTGCCATCTTGAACTGGCAAATATACAGGCCATGGTCAAGTCTGCTTTTGGGATTAAGGCCTCAATTTCCTTTTACTACCATCTGGTGAAGGGGATGCGCTTTTCCTGGAAAAAGCTCAGGTATCTCCCTACAACAGAAACAGCCCAGCCAATATCGAGACCCGTAAAAATTATGCTGAGGCATACACTGCCCTCAAAGCCAAGGGGACAGTCAAATTTTACTATATTGAAAAATCAGCCTTTGCCTTGTTAATGTGCAATGAGTATGGCTATGTCCCCAAAGGCTCCAATGACGGGATGGCTTGGCGTGCTGCAGCCCGCGCCACAGCATACTCAATGGTGGCTCTCCTTGGTCCAAAGGGGGTTGAGCTTTATCAAATGATATTGGGTTTTCACAACAGCTGTACCTTCTTATCATTCCTCCAATTGGTCCAGGAGCACCTGAGGCGCACAAGCCTGGGCTTCACCAATGTGATTGTGTTGGACAATGTTGGTCTCCACAAGGTGGCTGACATTCTTGAGGAATTCCCAATGATTGACACAAGCATTGCAGTGGGCCCCCAGCAATTGGCCACGGCAAATTTGCGCCTTCTCTTCCTCCCCGCCTATTTGCCCTTCCTAAATCCCATTGAGGAAGTCTTTGGGTGGCTCAAGCAAGTCATCAAGCAAGGAACCCCAACAGGGACCGAGGACCTGTTTGATTTGCTGCAGGCCAGGATCCATACCCTCCCAGCTGAGACTGCGGCCAAATTCTATGGACACGCTGATTTGTTCATCCTCATGTGCCTAGCCAAACAGCCAATCAATTAAAGGCTTAGTGTGTCCAATTTTTATATTCTCTAATTTACTATTCAAGATTTATTGACTATCATTTTATATTTAGATGGTTCCACGCCCGCAATCACATTCAGAAGATGCATCAATAGATGTAAGTAATTTATTTATTTTATTATATATTATTTAATATGTCATCTGAGGTTATCCCAAATGCTTGATACTGGATTATGTGAATATATTTATATCACTTTTGTCAAATAAATATAAAATAGTCTTATAAAAATTAAATGTGAATTGTAAGGTTGAAATTTATTTTATTACCATATTATTTTATACTTTTATGAAACCCATTTCCACAATATATTTTGCAAATCTTGTTTTCTAAAATATTATTTGAAAAATTATTTATAATATAAAAATATAGTAGAGTATAAATATATTTATTGATATAGAAATAAAATTAAGTACACCTATAATGAGTTTGGCGGTATGTACCCACCCTGCAATGGAGGTGGCGCACAACCTCCACCACCACACCGTGGACGGTGGATACATCCTTATTAAAGTATTTGCGCCTGCTGGTAAAAGAAAGGATGGTGAGGTTGGAATGGAGGAGCAGCTTTTCTGGTAGGGCTGCAAACCCAAAGATGCCAGCCAGGACCAGGGCGTCCTGGATGACGTGCTCCACCGAGTCATACTCAGGGGGGACCTTCTTCCTGTCCAGTGAGAGCCTGGCCTCATTAACCCCAAGAAGGACCCGTCTAGGTCCTCTACACTGGCGCTCATCCCAAAGAGGAAAAGATACCCAAGGTGAACAACAAGGTGAAGCCTTTGTCCAGCAAAGGCTTCTGTAAACTCGCACAATTTGCTGTATACAGCACTAATCTTCTTCTTGTGCTTGGTTTTGGCAAAGGTCAGCTTCATAGCTGCAGGGACCCCCGTCTCGTTGGCACTCCAGGCCAGCCTGAAGTCTGCCAGGAGGATTTTTGTCTTCTTTACAGCTGTTGTGTCTGCAACAGCCAATTTCAACACCATGCGCCCAAAGTTCTTCAACAGGTAAGAGATGGTATGCTCCACCAGGAAGCAGAAGCAAGCAGTTACATGAGCCTGGCCCATCTCTGGTATATTCTTGAATGGGAGCATTGCCATGACTTCCCAAACAAGCTCAATGGAGTTTACACAGTAAACTCCACTGAGGGATACTGGGTCCAGGCGGACCAGTTGGGCATCCTTGTAGGCAGTAACTGCCCACTCAGATGCCCCCTCACCATGCAAAAGCCCAGCCAATGCCTCCCTGGACATCAGGAATGTACCATGGATCCTGTCTTCAAGCTCCTGAAAGACAGGGGGGACAGGAAAAGCTGTTTGGCCACATGAGTGGTGTAGTTGGAGTAAAAGGTGGGGGGGACAAAAGGAACCAGGACCTGGCAGAGTTCACCATCAACATCTTCTAAAAAAAAGGTAAGTATTTAAGAATTTTTATTAATTATAATTTTTTAGGTTACTTCTTGGGTTTCTTCCTTGCCGGCGGCTTCAGCTGGCTTTGCCATTCTTGGCGCAAGCAATTGCGCCGGCAATTCAGTATCCTCTGCCCTGGCACGCTTGGCGGGTTTGAGGTGGGCATACATCTCCGGGTCATCAACCCAGATGGACGGCGCAAAAATATTGTATGCCTTGAACTGGAGGCCCTTGACCACAGTTTTTTGAATATTTAGTAAGCGCTCAATTGTCTTCCCTGGGGTGTCTGGCATTTTTGACATTAGTGCCTTTGCAGAAACCTTGTCAATTTTTTCCCCAGTGAGGACGGCAGACTTAACTTTGGCTTTGACCTTGCGGTCAATGTCTTTGATTCTGGAAATTGCCAAGTTGAGGTCTTAGAGTAGTTTTTCAAGTTCTCTCATTTGATTTTTTACTAGCCTTTTCATATGTTTTTATAGCTTTTGCCCTAATAAATTCTGTATTATTTTGATACTATTGCCTCTTTTTTTATTCCTTTTTGTTTTCCCATCTACTACATTATCCCATCTTTTTACCCATTTTGTATATGTTTTACGCTCATCTCAATATGTGTTGTTTGCTTTGTGTTGGAATTATTTCCTTGATTACCATATTATTCTTGGCACTTGACATAGCCCCTTGTGAAAATATTAACAACAATTTGGTGATCATCTAAATTTGAATTAGAAAATTATAGTGTTAACTGTTTTTAAATAAAGTTGTTACTGATCTGAACTCAAAACCTTAATAATAAACTTTAAGCTAATCAGGAGCCAAGTAATAAAGTGATTGTTGTGACATAAAGGGTCATTCAATAATTTTTTGGTGCATGTATGCTAATTAATATGATTGGCTGGATGTTTTGTCATTGTACGCAATTGCTGCTGTGGTGAGTTGTTGATGAACTAGTGCTAACCCAGCAGCTGATTGGGCACTAGTCCATCAACAACTTGCCACAGCGGCAATGGCGCACAATAGCAAAACATCCAGCCAATCATATTAATTAGCATACATGCACCAAAGAATTATTGAATGACCCTTTATGTCACAACAATCACTTTATCACTTGGCTCCTGATTGGCTTAAAGTTTATCATTAAGGTTTTGAATTTGGATCAGTAACAACTTTATCTAAATACAATTAACCTATAATTTTCTAATTTAAATTCAGTTGATAACCAAATTGTTGTTAATATTTTCACAAGGGGATGTGTTTAAGTGCTAAAAATAACTGTGTTCTGGATCTAGATACATGGCATAGTAAATATATGATTTTATAGAAATAAGCTGAACATAAAGAATATAGCCAACTATAAACAAAGAGAACATGAACAATTGAAATTCAAAATAAAGATAATATAAATAGAAATTTTTTGGGACCAGGGGGTTTATTGAGGCGGAGAAGAGTGATGCCTAGTAGGCAGAATGGCGCAGGAAGGAAGACGTAGAGGTGGTACTGGCCTGGGGGGTCTGGGATTGGGTGGGTTGGGCTTGCAGGTGAGGGGTGTTGGTGGTGGGGTGGAGGCAGGAGGATTTTGCGTGATGGCTGCCATATAACGCTTGTTATATTCCTCATTAGTCATTGGCTGGATGGGCTGGTAAGTGGCAGTGGCCTGAGGTGAAAGGCGCTTATCCTTATGTGATTGGTTGCCCATATTCACATGGAAAACCATTTGTGCAATTAAGTCAGCCACCATTTGGTGACCAAAGAGAAAATTGTGATCAAGGACCCCAAGATAGAGGTCATTGAAGGCCTGAGGGCGGCGCTCCCGGAGTGTATCTTTAATATTAAATAACACAACATCTGCCAGATGGACGTCGGCATGACCAGCTGGGTACACTGAGGCCTGGTGCCCGCGTTGCTGGATGGCCTCAAGGGCGGTGGAGCTACCCTCCATCTGGTGGCTCAAGAAAACCTGGCATTTGGAATTTGAGCCATCCCAGGAGTCAAGCAATCCACTGAGGATGTGGCCATATGAGTATCCATTGATGAAATCAGGGTTTGTCCAATAGTAGACAAAACCCTTGGCTGAAACAGCCAGAAATGCACCAATGAACGTCCCCTTCTTGACCTTCTTCCTTCTATTCTTAGCGGCGGCTTTTCCTTGCTCACCAAAATTGTCAAATGCAGTCAATAACTTGCAATAGGAGATGAGCATGACATCATCAGTTAGACTTGTCAAGCATCTGACCAGGGTTGATTCAATTGTGGTGTCATATGGGGAATCCTCAGTGCCATCCCATTGGTTGCCGGCAAAATTTATAAGAACCCTAATTGAAGCCATCTTTCTGTGCATCCAGAGCTGCACCATGCGCTCAGACACCCAAATGCTATGGTGTGCAAGTTGCTTCCGGACCTGGGTCAAGGGAAGCTTGGGGTCCCTCTGGAGGAGGTCAAGCATTATTGGGTATGCCTCATTGATCTGGGACTCTGTGTGTAAAGTTACGCCTCCCCCTTAGACCTCCACTTCAATTCCTGCCAAATGCTTGGGAATTTCTACCAAATTATGTTTGAATATTTATCTGAAAGGTTACTGAAAAAGCCCAAAAAAGGCCATCAATTTAATATTTTAGAATTATTCTGAAGATGCCCCTGCCTAACCCACCCAAGAAACACCTCTGGTTAAATATCATGTGCAAAAGAGGCCAGGAGCAGTGTTTTCCTTTCAACTATGTCCATTCAAAAATTTTCAAGATCTTCCTGCCTCAAGAAATGCATTTGCATCTGCTCATATCATTGGTCAATTGGTTTGTGACATTCAATCTACCACCCCAATCCTATCACATCTCTTAAATGAATGCAAGTGTTATAAAAGACCTTGCTTCATCATTCTCTACTCTAATAAAGTTCAGAATTTGTTAGTTTAATTTGGCCTTCTGGTTTTGCCTGTTGCTTTTGGTGTTCAGTTGATTCCTTCTCCCTTTTGGCCTCTCAGGAATTGTTGGCAGCAATTTTTTGGTTGTTGCTGAAACCGCGATTTTATTGTGGTTGAGAGCTTGGTTTTATTTCTTCTTAACCTTCTCCCCAATTCTCACACTGTGGCCTTCTTTGGCTTCTTGGCTGTCCCAATTAGATTCCCCCTGTTCATCAGGTTGTTGAATTCCTGCATGATAGTAACCCAGGTGAATTGTAATTGGCTGTCTATCTGATCCCAGGACAGACCCTGCAGGTTGAGTGCCACAATTTCCTGAAGAATTTGGGCAGTGATATTCTGCGTTTGGGGCACTGGGTGGCGGGAGCTGAAGCCTGATTGGCTGAGGGGGGGCAGGTTGGGCGGTGGCGGGAAGTTGTTCCAAATCAAGGTTGCCATCCTGATTGGTTGGTTGGTTGACGGGCAGCTTGTGCAGGGGTGGGAGTGGGAGCAAGGGCAGAGCTAGACGCTAAGTGACTCTCAAACAAGTCAAAGCCATATGAGTTGGGGGACAGTAACAGGTCAGCTTCCTTGTTACCTGCCTTAAAGGCTTGGGTGTAAACAGGTGCCTCCACGTTCTGAGCCTTGCCTCCATTGAAGCTGGTCTGGCTGCTGCTGGCTTGGCTTCTGGCGTGGTTGAAGATGTTGCTTGTAAAAACCATTGTAAAAAACCTAGGATAAAATCACTAAAACTAGAAAATTTAAAATTTAATGATCTATTTTTATTGTAATCTGGAGTCCATATTTGGAAGGTTCTCAAAACCTTTTCATACAAATCTGGAGCCATGAAAATGGATAAAATGCTTCTGTTCCTAAATTAGATAGCTGTTGATTGGCTGTTAAACTGTTATTTTTCTATTTTAGGCTGCTCATACTACACATCTTGTGTGAGTTCATTTTGTTTTGTTCTTGTGTAATCTTGCTTCTAGATTTCTCAAGTTTTGTTTTTTTCTAGTTCTTCTGTTGGTGTCTCATATGAATCCTGATTGGATTATAATATACTCCAGAACAGCATCCATTCATTTCACTTGTTGTGTCAGTTCATTTTGTTTGTGGCTTGAACTACACCTCTTGATGTTTGCCTTAATTTTGTATAATGGGTTAGTGAAATTTCGTTTTTTTGTTTGACAGTCCATTTATTAACTGATATTTTATAAATTAATTGAATCCTGAATCTTGCGCGACTTGGATTTTTTTTAAATCTGAAATCATTTTGTTTAAATCTGAGGTATTTTTGGTTGTTGCCATAGCTTTTAAAACTACTGTAAGATAATCATCTAGTTTTCAAAATAATTCCCCCTTTTAACTTGCTAATACAGCACAGTTACAACAACTGTCAGAAAGCCAGGCATAGGCAGAGGCACTAGGTGACTCTGGACGGGGTACTGCCAGGCCAGTGGGTAACGCCCACCATAGGATGGGTGCTAACTTGATCATATAGGATACAGATTGCCCAAGCAAAGACCAGGGCCCAGAGTTGGGCACCATAGTGTCTACCATTCCCGTCAAAGTAATGTAGAGTACTCCAAACAATTGAGTGGACATGGTCTTGGCGGCAGTGGGGGGTTCCATTGGGTGGTTGGGCTGCGGGGTTAAGGGCAGAGTCATGGGGACAAAGTAGGCAGGCAAATAATTGTATTTGTCTTTGAACAATATTGGTGGCCTCTAGTACCACTTTCCTTTATGTCCTATGTATTCAGTTTCTCTAGTCCTTGCCAAGGGGTCAGCAATGAGTATATTCTCTAAGTTAAACTCAGAATAGGTGGGTTGGGTGGGTATTTGGTAAAATGCACAGGTTCAAAGGGGGCTCCAGGGAGACATTATAGTGCCTGAGGCAGGTTGGCAGGTTGGTCTCTGGAGGGGGCTGTTGCCTGATTGTCTACTTGGCCAGAGTTGAGATGAAAGATCACTAAGACTAGATAAGGTAGGATTTGCTCAAGCCAAAGGTTCATAAACTTTATTATCAAAAATGATAATGGGGACATCCCCATACCGTTGGGGTTCTTATAGCATATGATTTTGCTTCTTTGCTTTTCACAGTGTTCAGATTTTCAGACAAGGCACTGGCGGGGCATAGATCTTGGCTTAAAATCTTGAGGGCAGCAGATCCAGGTTGTGCCTGCTCTGGCAAATAGAAGTGGCAATGCTTTGTTCCACCACCACTGTTCACTATGTCACCTGAGTAGTTCAATTGTACTACCCATTCTTGACAGAAGGTTGGCAGTTGCTGGTGGTCATTGGCAGAGTTAATAATAGATTTTTTTTAAGCTCCTTAATGCAAGCTAAAACTTCAGCATATGTCTGGGTCTTTGGTGGCACGCGGTTAATAGCAATCTGATGTCCATTCAGGGAATTGTCTTCAAGAGTCTGGTGGGTCTTGGAGTAATTTGACAACTTGAGTAGCAACTTAACAAGTTGGTGGGTTCCCATCCATTTTGTGTGAATCAAGTAGCCTTTGGAGGATCAGGGTTTGATTCTGGGGTTTCCAATGTTGATTTCAAACCTCCAGTCTTGACACTTGGCAGGTTGGCAGATTTCTGTTCCTCTTGGTTGGGACAAGATATCCTTGGCGATCCAGGGTTTGGCCCAACTGGCAGTCTGGCTGGCTCCTGTCTATCCTGGTCATAACAAGGCTTTTTCTGAGACCCAGGGTTTGATTCCCAGGTTTTCAATACAAGTATTGAAACTTCATTCATGACAACAACACCCTGTTTTATGTCCTTATTTTAGGTGGTATATATACCTTATCTTCTCATGTAATCATTTATAAGTTATTAGCAACTGCGATTAAGGGTTTTTTCAAACTATACCTACTTTTCTTTATTTATTGAACTTTACCCCTGTAGCTTTCTATGCTTTTGTTTATAATCTTGTTTTCTTTTGGGCAAGGCCTTACATCAACTTTATTTTATTAAAAGGCAGCATAAATTTCATTTAGATCTAGAGCCTTTTAACTCTATAGCATTAAGATAAAAATTGAAAAGGAGTTTTTGTCATTAATGATATTTCAATACTTGTATTGAAAACCCAAGAGTTGAACCCCAGTCCTCTGAAGGCGTATTGAGCCCCTCAGGATGGCCCAGGACCCTCCAACCTGCTAATTCACAGACTCAAGTTTTTAAATTACCCTGCAACCTGCTGGCTTAATAATGAGAATTTCCTGAATGGTTGCCAGATTGCCGCCAAACCAGTGCCACTGAAGGCTCATACCTACGCAGGAGATGTGGCCTGTCTAAAGGAGGTTGGGAAAAGACCTACTACTAGCCCTGCTAGCAAGTACCAGCTGTTGCCAGTCTCCAGTCCAGAAAGAGTATTGCAATTGGCCAGCTCAGGTGACATAGCAAATAACAGTGGCAAAACAAAGCATTGCCACTTCTGTTCTCCAGAGCCAGCCCAATCAGGACCCGCCAAACCAGTGCCACTGAAGACCCAGACCTACACAGAAGTTGTGGCTTGGACAAGACTCACTACTACCCCTTCCAATAAGCATCAACTGCTGCCAGTCCCCAGTCCAGAAAGGGGAATGCAATTGGCCTGCTCAGTTGATATGGTGAACAGCAGCAGCGGAACAAAGCATCACCACTTCTGTTCACCAGAACAAGCACATCCAGGATCTGCTGCCCTTGAAACCAGAAGCCAAGGTCCATGTCCTGCCAGCAAATTGTCCACGGGCATGAAGTCTGCAAAAAGCAAAGAAGCAAAACCACCTGGTATAAGAACACTGACAATGTGGTGATGACCACATTGTCATTTTTGATAATAAAGTTTTATGAACCTTTGGTTTGACAAATCCTACCTTATCTAGTCTTAGTGATCTTACATCTCAACTCTGGCCAAGTAGACAATCAGGCAACTGCCCCCTCCAGAGACCAACCTGCCAACCTGCCTCAGGCACTATAGCGTCCCCCTGGAGCCCCCTTTGGACCTGTGCATTTTACTGAATACCCGCTCAGCCCCGCCTACTTGGAGTATGACTTGAAAACTATCCTCATCACTGATCCCTTGGTAAGAACTAGAGAGACTGAATACATATGATGCAAAGAAAAGAGGATTGAGGTACCGCCCTTATTGTTCAAAGACAAGTACAATTATCTGCCTGCCTATTTTGTTCCCATGACTCTGCCCTTAACCCTGCAGCCCAACCGCCCAATGGAACCTACTGCTGCAGCAGAGACCACCTCTACCCAAATGTTTGGAGTACTCTATATTACCTTGATAGGTGTTGTGTTCTGAGGCGCGGCACAGATACACAACGGGAATCCTAACCTTAGGATTGGATTTGTACTAAGTCTTGGTTAGAATGGCAGGGAAGGCTATGTGATTACCTTGTGGCCCTGATTGAATAATATCTACTAGACATGGCTAGAGAGGCGCCAAATTACTTGAAGACACAAAGACAAAAATGTGAATAGAACTTCATTTTTATTGATGAATTAGAAATGGAATATATAGCGGTTGACAATACCACAAAACACTACCAGGACAGTAGGATCACTTGCCACAAGCATGAGTGGGGCAAGTGAGTTGCATAGAATCAGGAAACTGAACAATTGAATTTCCCAATTTGGAGCCAGACTCATTTTGAGGGGCAAAAGCAAAAGAGAGATATTTGTCCTTGAAATAACCTATCAAAGGTGAAATTGAAACATGGTGAATGGTGTCCTTTACAACAAGAGTCAAGAACATATTTGACCTTGGAGAAGCCTCTGAAGCCTATGAGGCTCATTACATGATCAAACCTTTCCTTCTGAGGGATCCTTTTAGCCTAGCTAATAGGAGCACTAACCCAAGCAATACCCATGTAATAACCTGGGCCACTGCAAATAGAGTGCTGCAGGAATTTCCCTGAGAACAAGGGCCACCAAATGATGACAAATCTAATGTCTCAAAGAAGGAAATCAAGATTCCCCAATCCAGCCCATCTAATGATGAATCATCTACTTTGGATGCCACCAAAGAATTCCAAACCCTGATAAATGCTACCACCCGGCCTAAAAGATTGTGCAAAAGTTTTCTCATGGCTGATGAGCATACTTATACTCTGGGTGTAAGGGACTCCATCCCTAGCACAGATTGCAAATTAGACTTAAATTGTGTTAAAAAAGATGAAGAAACCAGAAATTGCATTTATAAATGATTAAGTAGAAGCCAAGAACAAAGCCAAATCTTTTAATGAGATCAATTCAAAAATACATTTGAAATTGACTAATGAATGTGTATTAATCAGTTTCAAACACAAAATCAAAAACAAGCGTAAAATCCAAGACCAAAATATAAATTATATTTTAGTTTTGGATTTCAAGGCTTCAGACAACCATAACAACGACAGAAGTATTGATTCAGCATATAAAATTAGTTCCAGTCAATATAAAACAACCAATTGAATGGAAAATAAATTCAGAAATCATCCAAATCAATTAGTCAGAGACCTAGAAAGCCAATCAAAGAAAACAAACTAACCAACCCATAGAAGTATCTCACATCCAACCCCATAAATCATTCCCAACCATAGTGAAGAACAATACTGCAATGCAATACTCTAACCTGCCTCTTATTGCATTGCAGGCTGCAGCCTGCTGCAGTTCTGCAAGGCAATGTTTTCTCAAATCACCCTTACAGGACCACCTGGTAACCACAATGTTCCCTTGATCTCTTGAGCCCAGTATTTAAACTGGCAAGTTCTTCCCTTCCAAATTGCTCCAACAATTTATTCCTATTCCTACCACTCAATAAATCTATATTTTCAACTCTAAAACTCTTGATTAGTAGATTCCAAGGTCCCCCTCCAACAGCATGAAGTTCATCTTTCTTGTATGGACTCTCTGCGTGTTAATCAGTTATAGGCAAGCCAATGTTAACTTCAAAACCCCTGAACTAACTCCTACCAATAAATCAGAAGACTCAATTTGGTATTGTTTTGGTCCGTGTAGACAACATGCTCCTTACATTGAAACAGCATGATTCCCACCTATCATTCACCCCAAGGCCCCCTGGTTAGTTTTGGGGTACACCAGTGTCTATTATCTCCTCAATCACTTTACTCCCTTCTTGGGAAGATTCCGTCTCTTTGGTCACCTCCTACACATGTTAATGATAGGGATCCCAGTAGGATCCACTCTGGTCAAATTCAGCTTGGGAGCTTTCCTTCATTCAATTGGAGAGAGACTTCCCAATGAGTGGATCCCTGACAGTTTGTTGGAGCCCCTACTGAACCACCTTATGGGTGGTCCAGGTCAACATTTTACCTATGAATTTATATTCTATGTTGCCCTCATCAAATGTCTTTCCCTCATAATTGCTACCTTCACTATAAGCTTCACTGTATACAAGATTCTGTCTCTCTTTCAAAAAACAACTCGCTCAGATCCAATTGTCCCCAGAACCAGCAACCAGGCCCAAACAGTAGTCCTGAACACCCTATCCGCTGTTGCCCTAGGAGATGATGAAGGAAACAAGATCCTGATGCTCCTTGCCTTTTCCAAGTCCCTGTTTGAAACTTCACTGGAAAAATTCACCAATGACACACAGAAGGTGCACCATGTGGCAGAAAAGCTTACTGGTAAGTCTCGTTTTTGGTACACCAAAGCAACCCTCCAAGGAGGTGATCTTCTCAACAACTATGACCAGTTCTGCAACACCCTCTTAGCTACAGCATCCCCTGCTCCAAACCCAGACCAGTTAAGAGATCAAATCTCTGCTCTCTACCAAGGAAGAATGTCAGCCCAAGATTATGCCAAAGAATTTAACCACCTCAAGAATGCCATTGGGATGAGCAACAACAAAGCCTCCTACCTGTTCTGTAAAAAACTCTCCTTTGAACTAAAAATTTTCCTTGCCCATCACAAGTTGCCAACTGACTTTGACTACATGGTCAAAGAAGTAATCAAGTGGTCTGCCAAGGTGAAGCAGCTCCTGTCTTGGGCCAAACCCCAAAATCCTGCTCCCTTGCCTACAATTGTTATTAAGGAAAACAGAAATCCCCCCTCAAAGGTCCAAGGAGAGATGCCCAAGGGACTGATCCCCAAGGAGGGGGGAGAGTACCAACTCTCAACAGAGGAGAAACAACATCAAACCCAACTTGGACTCTATATGTATTATGGCAAAGCAGGACATTTAGCCAAGGATTGTCAAGCCTTGGCCAAGGTACAATCTCCTATTGCTCTTCTAGCTAGTTTTTCAAATAAAGAACCCTCTCAATCTTGTGCCCTATTACCAGTCAAGCTAGGTTCTGCTAAAACCTTGCAGGAAGTAAGAGCCCTATTGGACACAGGTGCCATGGGGAACTTCATAAGTAGCTCCTTGGCCCAACAATTGGGACTCCAGGAAGGACCTTCCGCTTGGGTGACCCTCGCCAACAAGTCATGCAAAAAAGTAACTAAAATTGAGGGGAACCTAGGGGTACAGATAGGAAATAACCACTTCAACATCAGGGTGTCTTCCTTGTCAAATTTGGCCTTTCCACTGATTCTGGAGTTCCCTTGGACCAAAACTGCCAAGTCTGTATTAAATTTGGATTCAATGACACTCTCCACTCAGAAGGAAGGAATTACTTCTTCTATTCCCTTTGAACAAACAGGACACAAAGGAATCTTGACCTCAGAAGACACCATCAACGTCCTTGCTGCCTTGAAGGAGATATTCCAAACCCAGATCCCTCCAGAGCTTCAAGACCTGGGGGAAGCCTTTAGTGAATCCTCTTGTTCCCAGCTACCCAGTTGTAGATAGTCAGATTTATGTATTGTTTTAGTACCAGGATCAGTACCCACTTGGGGTAAGCTCTATCCAGTCAACTGAGCCCAGAGTCTAGCCATGAAAACATACCTAGATGAAAATGTAGCAAAAGGTTTCATGTGTCAATCAAACTCCCCCTTCTCTTCTCCTATATTCTTTGTGGGTAAATCAGATGGATCCTTAAGACCTGTGGTGGATTACTCAAATCTCAACAGCATCACAATCAAGGATTGTAACCTTATTCCCTCTGCTGAAACCCTCACCAATCAACTAACAGGGGCAAAGGTCTTCTCCAAACTTGACCTTTGGAATGCCTACCATCAAATTTGTATAGCAGAAGGCCATGAATGGAAGACTGCTGTGAGAACCCTGTTTGGTCTATATGAATACCTGGGAATGCCTTTTGGTCTAAGTAACGCCCTGGCAGCCTTCCAGGGGCTCATGAATGAGGTTCTCTTCCCCTTTCTGGATACTTGTGTAGTAGTATACCTGGGTAATATCCTCATCTACTCTAAAGACCATGACTCTCACCTCACCCATCTTTGAGAAGTGCTTCAGGCCTTAATCAAAGCTTTCTTGTTCTGTAAACTGGAAAAATGTGAATTCTATAAGAAAGAAATTGAGTTCCTTGGCTACAACATCCTAGAAGGATGTGTTGTAACTGTGCTGTTTTAGCAGAGTTATATGGGGAAAAATATTTAGAAGCTAGATAATAATCTTTATTGTGAGATAGTGATTATATAGTTCATGTGAATCAATGGATAACAGGAACATGATTTGTGATCACATGGTTGGATAGAAGAACGGGGTGGCTTGATCCTGATAATGAGTCAAGCGCCAAAACAAGGTATCCACCGTAAAGGATCATCATCTGTTCATGTTGTTGAATTTGGTAATTTGAGTTGACTTCCTAGTCTGGCTTCAAGTGACCAAATAATTGGATTGCGGGTCACAAACCCGCTTGGTTGGAACCTTGCTGGCAGGTTGAGCCTGCGGTTTCAACAGAGGCTTTGCAGTTGCCCCGTCTGTTGTGTTCTGAGGCGCGGCACAGACACACAACGGGAAATCCTAACCTTAGGATTAGATTTGTACTAAGTCTTGGTTAGATGACAGGGAAGGCAAATGTGTTTACCTTGAGGCTCTGGAATAATAATCTCTACTAGTCATGGCTAGAGAGAGGCGCGGAAGTACTGAAGACACAAGGACAAAAATGTGAATAGAACTTAATTTTTATTGGTGAATATGAAATGGAGTATATAGTGGTTAGGAATACCACAAAACACTACCAGGATGGTAGGATCACTTGCCACCAGCATTAGTGGGGCAAGTGAGTTGCGCAGGATCAAGAAACCAAACAATTGAACTTCCTGATTCAGTCATTAACTCATTTTGAGAGGCAAAAGCAAAAGTGAGAGAATTGTCCTCAAAATAGCCCACCAAAGGCAAAATTAAAACATGGTGAATAGCGGTATTCACGACATTTCCCTCCCCTAGATTGGCCTTAGGGGGGTAATATTTACAAAGGAACTTTGCATGCACTTGAGCAAAAGGACGGCCACTGGAGAGGAGCTTTACAGTGTACTTGGACCCTCGCTTAAAGGTCACTTCTAAAGGGCCAATCCATAAAGAGTCCAACTTATGTGCGCAACCACCTACTCTGTGTTGGTAGTAAAGTACATGGTCACCAACATCAAACTCAGGCAGGGGGGAGCGTCCAGAATTATTGGGAGAGAGTTCAAACATCTTAGTCTTGTATGCAGAAGTATAAGCAGTGGTCTGTATATCAATTATGCGGTTGACTAGATTCTTGATGTGGTTGTCAGGATTCATGGCTTTGTCAGAGGTAAGCAAGGGCCCCCCCCCCAAGAGCAAAGGGGTAGTAGCCTCTTGCCCATATAACATAGCAAAAGGGGAGTATTCAGTGACACAATGTTTGCTAAGGCGGTATGTGAAGAGAGCGACAGGTAAGTATAGGTCCCAGTTGGCAGCGTCAGAGTAGGTGAGCTTCCTCATGATGGAGACCAGTGTCAAATTAGCACGCTCAACTTCCCCATTGGTAGAAGGATTGTAGGGGGCAGAGAAAGACTGATGAGACCCCAAAGCTTTGACAACAGAGGTTACCAGCTTGGCGTTGAAGTTAGTCCCATTATTGGAGAGCAGCACTTGAGGACAGCCATGGCGGTAGAAAACATCTTGTAGCAGTAAGGCAGCAGTTGTCTTAGCTGTGATGTCTTTTGTTGGGTGAGCCTCTACCCACTTGCTGAAATGATCAACTGCAATCAGAATAAAGCAACACCCAGAACGTGAGCGGGGGAGAGGACCTACCGTGTCAATGCTGACAGTGTGGAAGGCATGTTGCAGAGGGACTAATTTGAACTTTTGGGCAGAAGCTTGAGGCCTTTGAAGCTGGCAATCATGGCAGCTAGCTATGACGTCTGGGATTAGCAGGCAAAGGCTCTCCCAGAAGTAATTCTTTTGAAGCCAGTCAAAGGTCTTGGCAATGCCTCCATGCCCAGTCTCTTTATGAGCTTGCAACACCACTGAGAGGCAAAGACTGGGCCGTACATAAGGCAGATACTGATCTTGTACCTTCTTGAAGAGCTGATTGTTGCGTATGAGGGTATCTTTGGATAGCTTGGACAAGGCCAGTTGTACTTCTTCTGTCTCATTTTCCCAGAAGACAGGTACCCAATTAGTTTGTATAACCGGTCAGCCTCTGCAGGGTGCAAAGCAAGAATGGGCATTCTGGAGAGCCCATCAGCGTTCTGGTGTTGAATCCCAGGGCAGTGGAGCACTGTGAAGTTGTATCCCTGAAGAAGCAAAGGCCATCTAGCTAGGCGCCCTTCAGGCTCCTTAAGCTGTTGTAATCACTTAAGAGAAGCGTGGTCAGTTACAACTGTGAAGTGGGTGCCATACACATAATGATAGAACTTCTTGAGGCATGCAACACAGAAAGACATTCTTTCTCCGTGACATTATAATTTTTTGCATGCTTGTTGAGGACACAAGAGATATAAGCTACAAGATGATCTGCACCTTCATCATCTAGTTGAGCCAAGATAGCCCCAAAGCCAGGTCACTAGCACCAGTAATTAGGATAAATTCTTATTGTAGTCAGGATATACTAGGATGGGAGCCTCTTTGAGCTTTTTCTTGAGGGTCTCAAAGGCTTGTTGCTGGCTAGCAGTCCATTCAAAAGGGACATTGCTTAACAGTTGGACCAAAGGTTTGCTAGTGTTGTTGAAGTCAGGGATGAATTGTCTGTAGTAGCCCATCATGCCAAGAAAGACTTGAACCTCTTGCAGGTTGGTAGGAAGAAGCATTTTGTCAATGGCCTCAACTTTCTTGGTCATTGGGCAAATCCCTGTTTGGGTTACCTTATGGCCCAAGAATTCAATGTGTTCCTTGAAGAAAGTACACTTAGATGGTTTTAAATTAAGGCCAGCCTCCCAAATCTTTAAGGCACTTCCTTATGGTGAGCCAGGTGATCTGTAAAGGTAGCGCTGAAAACTGTGATATTGTCTAATTACACCAGGACACAGGAGAGCTTCAAATCATGGAGGATGGAGTCCATGGCCCTTTGGAAGGTGACCAGGGCATTGCAGAGTCTCTGCGGCATGCAAGAAGGCTAAAAAAGCCCTTCAGATGTGATGAGTGCAACCTATTGCCTATCCTCAGGAGAGAGATTGACTTGCCAGTATCCAGAGACTAGGTCCATAGCAGAGAAGAACTTGGAGCCCCCAAGGCAGTGGAGAGCATCATCAGTGCACGGCAAGGGATAGGAATCCTTTTTGGTTAAAGAGTTCAATTGTCAGTAGTCCTTCACAATACAATGACCTCCATCTTTCTTCTTTAGTATGAGCAAGGGGGAGGCCCATGGACTTTGGGAAGGAGCAAGCAATCCAGTGTCTAGAAGTTGTTTGAGCTCTTTAGATATCTGAGCATCCCTACACAACTGCGGTAATAAGGTTTAGCGCAGAAGGGGGAGCGTCACCAGTATCAATCTGGTGAATGACGCCTTTGGCTAGACCATAATCAGTGCTATCATTAGCAAAGATATCCAAAAATTTATCTAGCAAATCAAGCACCTCCTTCTGTTGTATCAGGAATAGCTGCAGGAAGTCTTGCACAGTGAACAAGGATAGGACTTGGGGCTCATCTTCAGTTAAATTAAAGTCCTGGAACATGCCAAAGGGATGTAGCAATAGGACATCAGGAGCATTCAGCAATTTGCCATAGCCAACAACCTGTCCTCTAGACACATGTATAGGGAGGGCAGTTAAGTTGGCAACCAGCAATTGAACAGGGTCTTTATTAGAGACATCCAAGATTCCTGGGAAGAGGTAGGGTTAATTGTGACCTAGCAATGGAGGAGAGTATAGCTCTAGTAATGTGCACACAGGTAACTCATACAATATTTGGGAGTCTAGGATAGCCTGAGACTCAGGGAGAATGGTTACAGCAGAAGTGACCAGGAGAGGAATCCCCTCAGACGCAGGGCAAGCCATAGGAAGACACTTCATTTGGATGAGTGGGTACAGTATTTTAGGGTGAAAACACCAGTGGGATATTCTAAGGCACATGTCTTGAGGCGTTTCCTGGGGACTTTAACAGGCTCTTCAAAGATCAGGGGGACTTTGTACCCTAAGATAGAGAGGTATCCATCCTTCAAGTTGATTATCACATTGTATTCTCTGAGTAATTGAGTACCAACTAGGAGATTGTAACTCTCATTCTCCAAGACAACGGCAGGTGTGGCTAATAGTAGTTTACCAAATTGCATTGGAAGAGCAGAATAGGCCCATATAGCGCAATTCATAGATAGCCCAGCTGTACCATATGACTGGTGATAGTTAAGGTTGGGGGCAAGTTTGAGCTTCTTGACAAGCTTTGAGGAGACAACATTAACAGGAGATCCAGTATCCAAGATGGCCTTAATTTTCACCTTTTAAATGGATATCTCCACATGAGTGATAGTACAACCAAAGGGTGAAAGGACAACCAGGATGTCCTGGGCTTCTGCTAGCTCTTTGATCCCATTTCTCAATCATGCACCTCAAGCCTGGAAACTCCTTATAGACAGTCTGGAGAGGAAGCAAAACTGAAATGTTCTTGAATACAGCATCAGCAACCTCAGCAGCTTCTTTGGACGGCTCTACAAGTACAGGAGGCCTATTAGCTTGAGTGAGTTATGGACAAGAGACAACCTCTTTGGCTTCATAAAAAGGCTTGGAAGTTGTTGTAGTTTTCACAGAGCGTAACTTATAAGGGACCACAATGGTTTTGGGGACAGCAAGTACTGAATACCCATAGGCGTCAGGATCATCAACACCTGAGCTGTACATGTCAGAGTTGTCAGAGATGTTATGGAACAGCAGCGGAATGGGAGGAGCCTCAGTGTCAGCAGGCTCAGAGTCAGCTATAGAGGGGGGAATTAAAGGAGACTGGGAAAAATTTTCAACCAAGAGTGTCTCTGCCTCTAGGTTGACTGTTCTTTTCCTGCCTGCTCCTTAGAATCAGCTCCTTCAACCCAAGGATTGGTGCAGACTTGAGAATGATGACCTATCTGGCCACAGTTATGGCAACCTTGAAGTTGAGGAGGATTCTGCGAGTTCATAGTGAGGATGCAAGAGCCACAGGAAGACAAACCAGAGTTAGAGGCGGTGTGATTCTCCCACACAACTGCTCCAGAATGGGTAAGTTGCATATCCTGCAACAGTGTCTTTATGCTCTTCATAGAGGAGAGCATAGCTTTGTGAGCCTTAAAGTGGAGACATAGAAGCTGATTAACCTTATGGGCTTGAGTGCAAGCCATGTAAGCTTTGTTTGCTATCAATTGTCTGCTTGTTATCAGTTGCTGTCCTTCCATGTAGAATCTATTTGTAAATTCATCTAGAGTCTCATTTGTTTCAAAAGCAATGTTCATGAAGGCATCTTTATTCACTTCCAAACTAAGGTTGCCACCAAATTTGTTGATCAGAAGCTGCTTCATTTCTTGCCAAGTCTCAATGGTGGGCAACTTGGGCACTACTACCTCCTGACAGGTTGGGTGCAGTCAGGTTATAATATGATCCTTCTTAACCTCATCAGAGGCTCTCCTCATGGCAGTTTTTTAGATAGTTAGGAAATCTGCAAGGGTAGAGGTTTTGGGGTCAAAGACTTGCTTAAAGGTAGGTTTGAAGTGTGCTTTAGGATTTGGACCACCATTGTTGCTATCAAGTACATTTATGTGCAGGGAGAATTATGCTTCAGATTTGGAGGGGAGCTGCCTGACCCACATCTGACAAATACTCTCCTCAAGAGTAGTCAAGGTCTCAGCAGCGCGGGCACCTGTATTATTAGCTAAGGTGGTTTGCCGCTCAGTAATGTTGAGGCGTTGGCCCTGTGTAGTTACTACTGTGGAAAGCTCAGCCAGTCAGGAGGTAAGAGAAGGACCCACTGAGAGGCAAGGGGAAATCTGAAATTTACTGAATCAATTAATTCACTCATTTTGTTATAACTGTGCTGTTTTAGCAGAGTTACAAGGGGGAAAATATTTAGAAGCTAGATAATAATCTTTATTGAGAGATAGTGATTATATAGTCATTGTGAATCAAGGATAACAGGAACATGATTGTGTTGATCACACAGCTGGATGGTGAAGGGGGTGGCTTGATCCTGGTAATGAGTCAAGCACCAAAACGAGGTATCCACTGTAAAGGATCATCATCTGTTCATGTTGTTGGATTTGGCAATTTGAGTTGACTTCCTATTCTGGCTTTTAGTGGCCGGGTAATTGGATTGCAGGTCAAAAACCTGCTTGCTTGGAACCTTGCTGGCAGGTCAAGCCTGCTGTTTTGACAATTTCTTGCATGTCTTTATCAATTTCAGAGTGGTCTTGTTTCAAGTGGTCCACCTCATTAGCTAGAGCTATCAACTCTCTAGCACAGTGAATATGGGGGGCTCCTGACAGGCCAGGGCAGCAGCCATCTTCATCAATAACCCCAGTTGGACTAGCAGCAGTTGCCATCATTTTCATAAGACAGCTGTGATGCCATAAAATAGCACTGTGAGGTGAAAACTCCTATGTGCACTACCTAAGGTGCACCGTCCACAGTACACCATCTTATGTGCACTATCCAAGGTGCACTACCCAATGTCCACAGGTATCAGATCCTCTATTCTGATGATGGAACCCACTCATCTGATAATTGAACCTCTTAAAACCTCTGGATTCTCTTATGCTACAAATACTATGGGTTCCTGATACTCTTGATCATACATTATCAATGCATTTCCCTTAAGCTGATTCTCTACTTTCATCTAAGTACACAATGACACATATATAAGTCCTCATCATTCACAATAAATAAGACCCCACTTTGAGCCACTTTTGACATATATTGCGCTTTGAACTTGGCTGGACATTTCTACTGTTTAGATAGTGTCCTTTAACCAGGTCCTTCCTCTGGAAGCCCCTGCTATTCCTGTTGCAGAGACCAAAAGCGACAGGAAGGTCCCCCTGCTATACTAGCATCCCTACCAGGCTAGTATCCCAGGCCCAACCACAAGTGCTATCCCCTCCTTCTCCCTTGTGGACTTAGGAAACCCTGGTGTATACCTGCTGCCTCCCATTCTTCTGATAGAAAGAGCAAGGTCCAGAAAGTCCTGTCTGTTCCTCCATAACTTATGTTATAGAATACCATTATTGCTATGAGTTATCTGTACTGTGGTATGTACTATAGATGCTCTATCAATATCTTCATAGATATAGATTACTGTATTGCTAAGATAGTGTTGCACTGCAGTAAGTGCTATAACCTATCTGTGTTCCTTGCCAGAACACACCATCCTGCCTCTATCCTCCACCCTCCTATCAGGTATACGAGACAGACCCCCTGTCTGCCTCCTCTCATAAGTGCTATTGATTAGCACCTCCCCTCTCACTGTCCGCTAAGACCTTCTGGTAAGGACTCCCCTGAGTTGACCTTAGAGGCCCTGTAGAAAAGTAACACAGCAGCAACCTCTTGCTGTAGCTCAGCAACTTGAGTTGTCAAAGCAAGCACTTGGGGATCTGGATGAGATGCTTTGGTAGGGCAACCTTGACTGCAGGTGGACGCTTGCAGCTCTCAAATGGCATCCCATAGCCTCTGTTCTCTATCTACCAAATTGGCAGGTGGGGAGAAGGCGGAACATCTGGCTTGGATGTAGACAATTCATTCACTTGAGTCTGGAGCTTGGTAATGGCAGTGGCAGTAGCAACCCTTTCTTGCTCAAATTCTTCACCGAGCTCACAAAGGCCTTTAGCAGCAAGGTCTGCTACTTGTTGTAATTAATTGAAGAAGTAAGCACTGAACGTATTGAGCTATTATACCAGTTGTTTGAAATTGGTGATATAGACGTTTAGGGTGGAGTCTACTTGGGTTTGCCAGGGCTGTTCTAACTGATGAAACTCATGTAGACGCTCCCTGACTTATTTGGGGATAGACTGGCGCATTTTCTCAATGGAATTAACCAGGCAAGTTTGGGAAGTGACAGAGTTATGTTGATTATCTGACACCAAGGAAAACAGGGAGTGGATCCACTGTTGACAGGCAGCAAACTGATCCCAGTGATGAGTGACAGCTGCTTGTAGAGACAAAATCTCCTGTACATGAAGCCCTAACACCATTTGATGGTGGTCTAAGGCAGGTTGTACAAAAAATGATAGTAGGTGTTCAGCAGAGCCAGCTGCTGAGAGGAGATGCTGTGGAAATTGTGGAGCCACAATCAATTCATAGTATTTGGCTTGACTGAACTGTAGCTGGAGACAAGGAATGGCTCCATCACAGGCTAACCCAAGGGCTACTACCATGACTTGTTCCAAGTCAGGGGTACCCAGATGGTAGGCCAGTAAGTGGGGACCATTCCCAAGGTTCAGTACAGTAGGGATGATAGGTGGGTCTTTGATGTCTTCCTCAATAAAAGGACTGGTGATTTCAGGTGAAATCAGCTCTTGTATAGGAGGAGGCAAAGGACCTGAAAACGTGGTTGCAAAAGAGGTAACCAAGAGGCTTACAGCCCCTGTAGTGAGCATCATTTTTGTTGTGTTCTGAGGCACGGCACAGATACACAACGGGAATCCTAACCTTAGGATTGGATTTGTACTAAGTCTTGGTTAGAATGGCAGGGAAGGCTATGTGATTACCTTGTGGCCCTGATTGAATAATATCTACTAGACGTGGCTAGAGAGGCGCCAAAGTACTTGAAGACGCAAAGACAAAAATGAGAATAGAACTTCATTTTTATTGATGAATAATAAATGTAATATATAGTGGTTGACAATACCACAAAACACTACCAGGACAGTAGGATCACTCACCACAAACATGAGTGGGGCAAGTGAGTTGCACAGAATCAGGAAACTGAACAATTGAATTTCCCAATTTGGAGCCAGACTCATTTCAAGGGGCAAAAGCAAAAGAGAGAGATTTGTCCTTAAAATAACCCATTGAAGGCAAAATTGAAACATAGTGAATGGTGGCATTCACAACAACAGGATTGGTGGATTCTATGGTCCCTAACTTTGGACCCTGGCCCTTAATTAGGCAATCTGATTCTTACATTATCAAGTTAGCACCCATTATGGTGGGCTTTACCCGCCGGCTTGGCTGCACCCTGTCCCAAGCCACCTAATGCCTCTACTTATGCCTGGCTTCCTGACAGCTTTAGTAAAGAGCCAAAAATGACCTCTTTCTAGAATACCAAAATAATTATCAGAAGGCTACTGTAAAGAGATAAAGCCAAGCATAACACAGCTTTGCTCTTTTAGTATCCAACTGGAACATATTTTCTTTTACCAACCCATCTCTGATAAAATATTATTATCTGTAACTAAATATTTATATTTTGGATCACTAAATGAACCTTTTAAAAGTGTTTTTTTTAAAAGTGGCTTGGGATCCAATTCAGGCAGGCTGTCATAAAAGGGAAATAAAAATCATGAACAGCATGAACAATTTGTTTGCTTTTGACGGTCTGCTGATAGGTACATGCAGTGTTTTACTGGGATAAAATTCTATCTAAGCCTCAGAATTTTAAGCAATCAAAAATGTGTAATTTAATTTTGCAGACCTTGATCATGGGTGCTGTATAGGCTTTTCTGTTTATCTTTAGGTATATGGTTAATGGTTGTCATAGATCAGAGGATGAGAAGGACTTGATACATATGTTTTTGCACAACTTCACAACTATTCATAAAATGAGGTACAAGCTTAGGAGTAAATTGTCAAGATAACCAAAAAATATGAATAAAACGTTGAATAACAATACATTGAACAAGATAGTAAACATATTAATCACTAGATATGTATTCATATTTGGAAGTGTATTGAAAGCCTTGTTTGTTGTTGAGGTTGCTGAGAATAAATATATGTACTTTCTTATTGAAATTTAGTGTTTATCAGCACACATTGTGATCATATTATATCATCGGTCCGGATTTTAAATATATAAAACGGTGCTTTAAACTTATTGTAGCTTGATTAAAGATTTTAGTTGAGTTATTAAAGAAGTTTCGCCTCTATTAGTTAACTATATATAGCAAAAAAAACTTAATCTTTATAAATCAATCCCCTGTAGTCCAGTGGTTAGGATACTCCGCTTTCACCGGAGCGGCCAGGGTTCGATTCCCTGCAGGGGAGGATTTAGTTTTGAGTTGAGTAGGGAAAAGCTGGTACTGGAAGCTGTGGTAATGGATTTGGCAAATTTTGATGTAATGTTAAGGTAGCTGAGAAGGTTTTATATAACGTCTTTGTTTTGGAGTAATTTATGTGACTTGAAATCATTATATTGTGATGGATTTTAAGACATTTATTGTGCTAATTTTATTATAATTTATGCTTAAAAATTATGTGAATCGATGCATGAATCTCCTCTGCACCTCTGAGTTTATTCTGCTTGGTTTTTACACTACATCATTATCAATTAGTATGCATGTCGGCAGTGTAAATAGAGATGAATTCCTATTTACATGTCAAGGTTCAAGGCCTTAGTGGAGTGGCAAATGAGCTAGGTGGGGATAGAGCTAGAGGGCAAGACCGGCCATACAATGGGTGCTAACTTGATAATGTAATAGTGGGAGCAACTTATAACTGATCAAGGCCTGGTAGTTGGCACCATAGAATCAACTAATCCTGCGAGAGAAATATAGATGACTACAGAGAGCTGTTTGGTGGGGCACTAGTGGTGGCATTGGTTAAGGGCAGGCAGCCCAGTTTGGGAGTGAGGGGTGGTTCCATTGATGCTAGATAGGCAGGCAAGTAATTGTATTTGGTGTTGAATACTTGCGGAGGAACGGTGTACCATATTTCTTCTCAGCTAACTCATTATGGCTTTCTTTCACTTCCTCGGGGGTTGGCTAGCAGCAGGCTTTCTAATGTGAATTCTAAAAACTTGGAATTAGGAGGATACTCAGTCAAATTTATTGGGCCAAAGGCTAAACCAGGCAGGCGGATATAATTGGGCTGCAGGTAGGTTAGACGGAAACCTGTGGGCCCTGCTGGCCAAGAAGAGCGGAGTGCAAGTGACGAATGATTGGGAAATATAAAGTATAAGTTGCATGAACCGATGATTCCTAACATTTTTCCCATTTGTATTTTTTGGCATTATAAATAGATTGATTTAAATTAATATATAAGCGAAACAATTTTAGCTCTAGTTTTGCTTAAACTAGCATATAACTTTGCTCTAAAGCTGACATTTAAGTCAACCAACTTATCCAATTACCATGTCATAATTTTTCAGCTTTTAAAGCAAATTGGTTAGTTTTTTCCAAGTTACTTCAATTTTTCTCCAATTTAGTTTACGTTTACAGTCGTTGGATCTGAACGACAGGATGTGAAGCACTCCACAATGCAATTTAAAATCTGCACTTTGAGCGGATCATTTTAATGGGACGTCAGAAAACTACCAACAGCAAAGGTTATGCTGTGAAAAAGTAAGAAAAAAAACACTTTTGTTTACTTATAGATGAATAAAACAAAAGGCGGATTCTCAGAGCTCAAAGCCTTACGTTTAATTTCAGCTTAAAATAAGATCACAGGCTAATAGTTAACAAAAGTGAAAAGAGATATGAGATCTATTGAAGCAGAGTTAATCTATAAAAACCTTTGGTTAAAAAGAGTAATTAGCATATATATGATGAGCAGCTAGAGGACGGAGATAAAAAAGGTTAAGAGATATTATTAAACAGCTACGAAGTCTCTCGTTAGTAGCTTAAAATATGGAGAAACCGTTCTGAACAAAGGGTGTTATAATAGCAAGGCTAAAAAATGATATTTTAGAAGACTAGATGTCGATACCAAGAACAGAAGTTATTTGAGAAAATCATGGTTAGAAACCCAGCATACCTAAGAGTTGTTACTTCTGAAGGAATAATCGAATAATTCAAAGTTTCAGAGATAAAATCCTACAATACCTTTACAACAATACATAGCTGCGTTAATTAATTCACAAAAATAGCCCGAGTTTATTTGATGAAGAGTCTATTTGAAAAGGGTTTACTGGAAAGAGTCGAAATCGGTGTCATCACCCATAACGAAAGAATCATCAGAGTCATCAGCCTGCTCGGGGAACAGACCCTTGCTACGGAGATAACCAATGGAAGTTGGGATAGCCTCATCACGGACCTTGAGAGAGAAAATACCCTTCTCGGCATCAGCCATGATAAGACCAGTGGCAACTTCATCTTCACCACTGACAAGCTTTCCATCAAACTTGGCAAGAGTCTCCTCGAGCCAAGCTTTAGCAGTGATCTTCTCGACCTTTTCCTTAGGGACGTAGGCAACGATGGCAACCTGCTTGTTGTTGATGGAGAAGATCATCTTACCGATCTCACCGGATCCACCCTTGGACTCCTCTTCAGTGGGGTCGACGGGCTTGTTCATGGCCTCAAGAGACTTGAGCATGAGTTCGAGCTCACCCTCGGGCTCATCGAGCTTGGTGCAGAAGAATTCAAGACCACCAGTCTCGGCAACTCCAACGATCTCAACAGCACGCTTGCCTCCCTCCTTGAGAACGGCCTTAAGTTTCTTGGCATCAACAGCTGACATGTTTAATAGGTAGTTATACAAAGTGACAGGATAGTTTCTAGACGAGTTGACTGTGTATCTTTATCTATCGTCGTATTCGGCTTGGGCTTGGCAGACCGGATTTCAAATTTTTTATTGAAGTGTGCAGTGATTGGGAGATCTTCTCTTTTAGCAAATCATCATGTGCCATCTCAGGCTTTAGCATAATTACAAAAATGAGCCTTGATGAGCCACAGGCTTACGCCAGCCATAAGTTTTCTACCAATCGATTTAAATCCAACAGGCTGCCCAGCTTGAAGGATTATGACATAAAATTTAAACAAAGACAGTTTATTCCAGCAGGATTCCCCTTACCCCCATTTATCAACTAAATGCCCCATTCAGTCTAAAACGGCGCTAATAACCAAGCTTTGAGTTTTTAAACTGAGAATGGAATTCTAATGCAAAATTCCTTTTATTTTAGATGAGTCACCAATGGTCATGATTTTATAGGCAATAAAAGCTATTTTTAGATGCTTGGGTTTAAACTTGATTATTTAAAAGGGGTAGAAAACATAGATGATGATAAGTTCTATTTTCCTGATTTAAGGCACACTTGTATTTAAAAATTCAAAAAAATTAAAACATACTAATGTAAAACACTTCAAATGATCCTTTGGGGCAATAGAAATTAAGAGTGAACTAGCAGCAAGCGCCTAAAAATTATATAGTTCTTATAAAATCAAAATTTTATTTCAATAAAAATAGTTCGCACAGCCATCTCAAACCTACCATCATGAAACCCTTTCTTTTAATGGTAATCTAACAACAGCAGACTTAAAAAATCATTTCAAAATGCAGCTCTGGCAAATTTAAATTTATCAGGCCTTTATCTTACTGATGGTTCACTGTCACAGCTTTGAGATGCAAGGGGTTTGAACCTGGTATCTTAAATTTTCTAGCAATCCTTATTCTTGCATAAGAATTTATTGATTTTTTAGATCAATGTATCAAAGTTAGATCCAAGCTCTATAAAGAGCATCTTCTGTTAGCAAAACTATCTAAAAGAATCCTTATTTTAAACTCAACACTGTGCACTAAATAAATATATAGTAGTTTTCTGTAAAGACCACAAAGAATATCAATTAGCTTAAAGCTTTTATCAAAAATGTGTTTCACCTTAAAGTTGACAATTAACAAAGTTATAAGTATGACTATCTGTAATGGTAACAAGTACTGAGAGGCACTATTTAACACAGGCAGTGGGGCCGCTGGGCCAGAGAGTAGGGCTTGCCACAGGATAGGAGTCAAATTGATAATGTAAGGTAAGAATCAATCAACAAAGGGCCATGAGCCTGAACTGGAGACCATGAAATCTACCAAAACCCATCAAAGTAACATGAGATACTCCAAAAAGCTGGGTGAAAGTGTCTCAGAAGCAACAACATAATCTTGCAAGTGGTCAGGCCACAGGGTCAGAGGAGGAGTCATCAGTACTAGGAAAGTAGGCAGATAGTTGTACTTGTCACAAAAAAGTCTTGGCTGCGCAGTGTACCAAGTTCCTTTGCGGTTGAAGGTTTCTGGTTCTCTAATTCTTGCCAAGAGATCAGCAATTAGTATATTTTCTAGGGTGAATGCAGAATAGGCTGTATTTGGCAGGTACTTGGTTAAATAAAAAGGACCAAAGGGTGCCACTACTGGACAGAATATCACAGACTGAGGGGCCGCAGGATTGGCAGAAGGACTGGCAGGGGCCTGGGAGCCTATGAGAATTGTGTGTAGATAGTAGCAAACTAGAACTAGATAAGGCAGAACTTGTGTGAACCAAAGGTTCATTTAACTTTATTGTCAGGAAATCACTGCTTGATATTCCTAACAATAACCAAGTGATGTCAGCAAGTTTTGAGGAGGAAACCAATCTTTGTTCTTTAAAGGATCCTACAGAAGAAGAATTAATAAGCAGTATCTGTTCAAAATTACCTTATAATGACAGTCTGGAGGGTTTTCTGTGCTCGAGAACAGGATTTGAACCCGGGTCTTCTTTGGACCTAGTTTCTTTGGATCTATGTGAAGTTAGTGTAAACTAAGTTACCAGCCAATTTTTACCTTTTGCCTTGAATTCCAGCTAATCAAAAAATACAAAATTAGATTCAGATGAGTTTATTCTTAATGCTAGTGACATTGACAACATCTTTGATTCTTCTGGCTTAGTTTTGGGTCCGTTGCAAGCAGTTTCTTCTGGTAAAGATAGTCCTGGTCTTCAAACTCTTGTGGAGAAAACTGGTAATTGTTGAAGCATTGTCAGAATACCAAGAGTACCATGGAGCTCCAGTAGGTGAGGGAGGAGTCAAAGCAGGTACTGGCATGGCCCACCAGATGATGGGACCTAACTTTACCAGGTAGGAAAGGGCCTTCCCAGTCACAGCCCAAGGCCCAGCTGCTGGCAAGGCAGAGTCAATCAATCCTGTGAGAGCCAGGTAAAGCACTCCCAGGAATTGAATATTCTGGTCAGTGGCATCAGAGGTGGGTGGGGTTGAGATGGTTGGGTTAGGTGTCAGGGGTGGTTCCATAGGGACCAGGTAGGCAGCAGGATTGTTGTACTTCCCATTGAAGATCAAAGGGTAGATGGTGATTGCTTTGCTGTCACAGACAATTTGATAGGGTTCCTTGGGTGCGTTTGGGCAGGTGTACCACTGCAAGTCTTCCAATGTCCAGGGTTTGTGGTCAGGATTTGGGGGGGGTACTCAGTAAAATGCACAGGGCCAAATGGATTGTTGGACAGACAGTAGTAGTCAAAGGCTTTGGTTTTGTCAACTGGAGTCTGGCTATCTATCCCAGTGGATGAGTACTGACGCTTGGGTGTACACAGATGGAAGAGTATCAAAAATAGGTATAGAAGCAGATTGATGAACCAAAGGTTCATAATAAATTTTATTTGGTAAGGATGATAATACAGAACTTTTTCAGGTGCTTCTGGTTTATATACTTACTCACATGCAAGTGCCTCTGGGCATTTTTCTGATGCTATCTGTGTGGCAAGGCTTGGTATCTCAGGTTCTACTGTTTCTTTTGGCTGCTTCATGATCATTTTTGGGGTTTTCAGGAACAGTTGTTTGGATTTTTGGTGGTCCATCTTGGCTTGGCTGGCCATTAATTCTAGCAGGTTTGGCTTCTGGGGTTATGGGGGTTTTCCCAATTTGATCACCTTTTTTGGGCTGGCTTGACAGGCTTTCCTGAGGCCAAGGAGCTTGATTAAAAAAAGGATCCCCAATTGGGGACTCCAAATTACTTAATGGGGGTGGGCTTGAACTGGGTTTACTGGGCAACTAAAAATAGCCTGCCCAGGCCCAGCCAAACCCACCAAGGCTTGGACGTAGCTTTTGGGTCTGTAAGGAATTCCATACCTTACACAAATATAAGATCTAACTCAAGAACTCTGGATAAATCTCAAGGACTGAAAACTGCATTTTTAAATGCAGATTTAAAAACTGAGGATCTTAACAAAACAATTAATTCAATTGTTTTGAAAACACATTTGAATAGATAAAAAATGTGTTTCAAGCAAAAACAAACATGAAAACAAAAGTAAGCATAAAAACCAAGAAAAACACATAAATTCTACTTCAAAATTGGAATTTAAGGCTTCAGACAACTATTACAACAACAATAACAATTCAGCATTTAATTTTGGCTCTGATGATTACAATACAGCCAATCAATCTAAAAATAAATGCAAAAACTGTCCAAACCAGATATTCAGGGACCCAGGAAGCCAATCAAACCCAGCAAATCACCCAAGCCAAAGAAATACTTCACATACAGTCCCAGATACCATCCCCAACCATAGTGAGGTACAATACTGCAATACAATATTCCAACCTGCCTCTTCTTGCATTGCAGGCTGCAGTCCTGCAAGGCAATCCTTCTCAAAATCACTCTTGAAGTATCACCTGGTAACCACAATGTTCCCTTCCTCACTTAAGATCAGTATTTAAACTGGAAAATACTTCTCTTCCAAATTTCTCCAACAATTTCTCTTATTCCTATCAATCAATAAATCTATATTTTAAACTTCTAAACACTTGATTATTAGATTCTAAAGGTTCATCCTCCAACAGCATAAAGTTCATCTTCCTTGTATGGAATTTTTGTGTGTTAAGTTATGGGCAAGCCAATGTGAACTTTGAAACCCCCAAACCAACTCCAACTGACAAATCAGAAGACTCAATTTGGTATTGTTTTGGACCATGTCAACACCATGCCTCTTAAGTAGAAACAGCACAATTCTCACCTATTATCCACCCCAAGGTCCCCTGGTTGATCTTGGGGTACACCAGCGTCTAGTATCTCCTAAACCACTTCACTCCCTTCTTGGGAAGATTCCGCCTATTTGGTACCTTCTACACATGTTAATGATAGGGATTCCAGTAGGGTCCAATCTAGTCAAATTCAACTTGGGAGCTCTCCTTCATTTGATTGGAGAGAGACTTTCTAATTAGTGGATCCCTGACAGTTTGTTGGAGCCCCTACTGAAGCACCTTATGGGTGGTCCAGGTTGACATTTTACCTATGAATTTATCTTCTACGTTGCTCTCATCAAATGTCTTGCCCTCATAATTATTACTTTCACCATAAGCTTCACTATATAAAAGATTCTGTCCTGCTTTCAAAAACCAACTATCTCAGAATCAATTGTCTCCAGAACCAGCAACCAGGTCCAAACAGCAGTCCTGAACACTCTATCTGCCGTATCCCCAGGAGATAATGAAGGAAACAAGATCCTGATGCTCCTGGCCTTCTCCAAGTCCCTGTTCAAAACCTCACCAGAAAAATTCACCACTGACACACAGAAAGTGCACCATGTGGCAGAAAAGCTTACTGGTAAGTCTTGCCTTTGGTACGCCAAAGCAACCCTCCAAGGAGAGGATCTCCTCAACAACTATGACCAGTTCTGCGACACCCTCCTAGCTACAGTGTCCCCTGCTCCAAACCCTGACCAGTTAAGAGACCAAATATCTGCCCTCTACCAAAGAAGAATGTCAGCCCAAGATTATGCCAAAGATTTACTTGCCTCAAGAATGCCATTGGGATGAGCAACAACAAAGCCTGCTACCTTTTCTGTAAAAAACTCTCCTTTGAACTAAAGAATTTCCTTGCTCATCATGAGTTGCCAACCGACTTTGACTCCATAGTTAAGGAAATGATCAAGTGGTCCGCCAAGGTGAAGCAGATTTCATCTTGGGCCAAACCCCAGAATCCTGTTCCCTCTTCTGCAGTTGTTATTAAGGAAAACAGAAATCCCCCCTCAAAAGTCCAAGGAGAGATGCCCAAAGGACTGATCCCCAAGGATGGTGGGGGATACCAACTCTCAACAGAGGAGAAACAACGTTAAGCACAACTTGGACTCTGTATGCATTGTGGGAAGGCTGGACGCTCAGCCAAGGACTGCCAAGCCTTGGCCAAGGTACAATCTCCTACTGCTCTTCTAGCTAGTTCTTCAAATAAAGAACTCTCTCAATATTATGCCCTATTATCAGTCAAGCTAGGTTCTGCTAAAACCTTGCAGGAAATAAAAGCCTTATTGGACACGGGCGCCATGAGGAACTTCATAAGTAGCTCCTTGACCCAACAATTGGGACTCCAGGAAGGACCTTCTGCTTGGGTGACCATCACCAATAAGTCACACACCAAAGTAACTAGAATTGAGGGGAGCCTAGGGCTCAAGGTAGGGAATAATCAATTCAACATCATGGTGTCCTACTTGTCAAATTTGGCTTTTCCACTTATTCTGGGTTTCCCTTGGTCCAAGACTGCCAAGGCTGTATTAAATCTGGACTCAATGACACTCTCCACTCAGAAAGAAGGGGTTACTTCTTCTATTCCCTTTGACCAAACAAGACATGAAGGGATCTTGACTCCAGAAGACACCATCAATGTTCTTGTTGCCTTGAAGGAAATATCCCAAGATCAGATCCCTCCAGAGCTTCAAGACCTGGCAGAAGCCTTTAGTGAATCCTCCTGCTCCCAGTTACCCATTCACAAAGAGTTGGACTTACATATTAATTTAGTACCAGGATCAGTACCCACCTGGGGTAAGCTCTATTCAGTCAACCACACCCAGAGTTTAGCCATGAAAACATACCTAGATGAAAATGTAGCAAAAGGATTCATGCGTTGCTCAAACTCCCCCTGCTCTTCTCCTATGTTCTTTGTTGGTAAATCAGATGTATCCCTAAGACCTGTGGTGGACTACTCAAATCTCAACAGCATCATAATCAAGAATCAAAACCCTATTCCCTCTGCTGAAACCCTCACTGATTGGCTAACAGGGGCAAAATTTTCTCTAAACTTGACCTTTGAAACAGCTACAATCAGATTTGTATAGCTGAAGGCCATGAATGGAAGACTGCTGTGAGAACCCTGTTTGGATTATATGAATACCTGGTAATGCCTTTCAGCCTAAGTAATGCCCCAGCAGCCTTCCAGGAGCTCACAAGTGAAGTCCTCTTCCCGTTTCTGGACACCTGCACAGTAGTATACCTGGACAATATCCTCATTTACTCTAAGGACCATGACTCCCACCTCATCCATCTTTGAGAAGCCCTCCAGGCCTTGATAAAAGCTTGCTTGTTCTTTAAACTGGAAAAATGTGAATTCTATAAGAAGGAAATTGAGTTCCTAGGATACAACATTTTGGAAGGAGGCTTTGCTGTTGCCCCGTCTAAGGTCCAAGCCGTGGCAGATTGGCCTATCCCTACCTCCCGCACCAAGCTTTGTGGGTTCTTGGGACTAGCTAATTTATGTCGCAAATTCATCAAAGACTTCTCAGCTATTGCCTTACCTCTCACATAGCTCACCTCAGACAAAGTACCCTTCTCATGGAACCCTGAAGCTCAGTCTGCCTTCAAAGCCTTGAAACACGCCTTCTCTTCTGCCCCTGTCCTTCTACTCCTGGACCCAGAGCGTCAATTTTTTCTGGATACAGATGCCTCAGACTTTACGCTGGGAGCGGTGTTGCTCCAGCTTGGGGAAGATAGGGAACTTCACCCTGTTGCGTCTACTCCTACAAGCTTCTGAACAGGGAGCGCATTTACCATGTTTACAAAAAGGAATTAATGCCATAGTACATGCCTTGGACCACTGGAGAAGATACCTACAGGGAAGTAAATACCCAGTCCACATTTGCACAGACCATAAAAATCTCCTATACTTCACAGAAAAACACAAGGTTTGCCCCTGCTTGACCCTTTGGGCTATTGACCTGATGACATATGACTTCCAAATTGAATACACTCCAGGTAGGAAGAATGTTGTCCCTGACACCATTAGCCGCAGAGAAGACCTTGACAACCCCAACACCTCCTACCACGCACACAACATCCAACAAGTGTTGGAACCCTCTCAATTCCTGAACCTCATTGCTACCGCTTCCTTGTACACCAACCTGGATAAAGAGATCCAAGAGGAACAAATTCTTAACCCTCCAACTAGCACTGCAGATCTAGAAATAAGAAACAACATCTGGTACCATGACAACTCCCTGTTTGTTCCCCAAGGACCTCTTAGAAACTGGATTATCCAAGCCTTCCATGACACTCCTCTATCAGGCCATGGGGGTATTACTAAGACCCTCAAAAGGATTTACCAACAATAATGGTGGCCCTCAATGAAGAATTTGGTGGGAAGCTACATAATCAAGTGCCTTGAGTGCTGTCAGAAAAAAACCTCATACCAAAAGCCTCAAGGATTCCTACAATCCTTACCAATCCATCCCCAACCATGGTCTTCCATATCAATGGACTTTATTGTTGAACTACCCAACATTCAGGGAAATACAGAAATACTAGTGGTGGTAGACCGCCTGACCAAGTATGATATCTTCATCCCCTTCTCCACTACCTCTGAAGAAGAGACCACCCAGATGCTCCTCAAGAACGTGTTTGCCTACCATGGAATTCCAAACAACATTGTCTCTGACCCAGGAACCCAGTTCACCTCCAAGTTTTGGTCTAGCTTGATGAAAGGGTTGGGAGTTAAGACAAATCTCTCCATCTCATTCCACCCCCAAACTGACAGACAGACGGAAAGAGTTAATCAGGTATTGGAGGCTTATTTATGAAACTATGTCAATGCTCAACAGAATAACTGGTCTGAGCTCCTACCAGTAGCTCAAATAGCCTATAACACCAGCCATCACATATCCATTGGGATGTCTCTCTTTAAGGCAAACTATGGATATGACCCTGAAGAAATTCCTTCTCAGGAAGAGACAACCACAGTCCCACAGGTCAACAAGCACCTAGACAGTATCTCCATGATTCAATCCAAGCTTAAGGAAACACTAAATAAATCCATTTAGTCATACAAAAAGTTTGCTGACAGACTTTGCAGAGAGCCTGATGAATACTCCCCCAGATCCCTGGTGTTTCTAGATGCTTGCAACCTACACATCAAATGCCCATGTTGAAAGTTAGGCCCCAAGAAGATAGGCTACTTGGAAGTAATACAAAAGATCTCCCCCCTGACCTATCAAATCTGTCTGCCAGAAGGATCCACAGCCTATGATGTTTTCCATGTCAGGCTTCTTAGCCACTACCACGGATCACCAGAGGATCTATCACAGGCCAAATAGAATCCCCCACCTATGGTAATGAACCATCTCCCCAAATGGGAGGTGTAAGAGATCATTGATGACAGGATGATCTGGAATAAACCACACTACCTGATCAAATGGGTAGGTTATGGTATGGAATCAAACAGCTGGTAACCCATTGACAATTTGACCAACTGCTGGGACCTCATGGACCATTACCTTCAAGCAAAGGGGGGAGACAGGGCCTTAGGGGAGACTAGTGTAAGGAATTCCATACCTTACACAAATATAAGATCAGACTCAAGAACTCTGGATAAATCTCAAGGACTGAAAACTGCATTTTTAAATGCAGATTTAAAAACTAACAATGTTGACAAAAAATTAATTCAGTTGTTTTGAAAACACATTTGAATTGATAAACAAATGTGTTTTAAGCAAAAACAAACACAAAAACAAAAGCAAGCGTAAAAACCAAGAACAACACATAAATTATACTTCAAAATTGGAATTTAAGGCTTCAGACAACTATTACAACAACTTAACAATTCAGCATTTAATTTTGGCTCTGATGATTACAATACAGCCAATCAATCTAAAAATAAATGCAAAAACTGTCCAAACCAGATATTCAGGGACCCAGGAAGCCAATCAAACCCAAAAAACCACCCAAGCCAAAGAAATACTTCACATACAGCCCCAGATACCATCCCCAACCATAGTGAGGTACAATACTGCAATGCAATATTCCAACCTGCCTCTTCTTGCATTGCAGGCTGCAGCCTGCTGCAGTCCTGCAAGGCAATCTTTCTCAAAATCACTTCTGAATTATCACCTGGTAACCACAATGTTCCCTTCCTCACTTAAGATCAGTATTTAAACTGGCAAATCCCTCCCTTCCAAATTTCTCCAACAATTTCTCTTATTCCTATCAATCAATAAATCTATATTTTAAACTTCCAAACACTTGATTATTAGATTATAAAGGTCCCCCCTCCAACAGCATGAAGTTCATCTTCCTTGTATGGACTTTTTATGTGTTAAGTTATGGGCAAGCCAATGTGAACTCTGAAACCCCTGAACCAACTCCAACTAAAAAATCAGAAGACTCAATTTGGTATTGATTTGGACCACGTCAACGCCATGCCCCTTACGTAGAAATAGCACAATTCCCACTATTGCAACATCTTTGATTACTCCCTCTTGGGGAATTAACACCCTAAGTAAATCACCAAGCATCTCACAAAATGGTTCACTGCCCAGGCAATAAACTGGTGGCACTTTTATCAGTTAACCATCTATGACAGGGATCACTCAATCCAGGTCCTAAATGGAACACAACTTGATTAAGCCTTGTGACTCAAGAGGAACATTACTCAGATAAGCCCCATGACCTCCATGACGTACATGGACGGCATGTGGCTTGTCATGATACTATATAATATCCTATATTCATATCCAATAAAGTATCATTCTCTTCTTAATCTTCCCCTTTATTTCGTTCATTATACTTCCCAGAAGTATAAACTCAACAGTGATAGCAAAGGTAGGTTATCCATACCTACTCAACTCAAGGAAAAATTTCTCCTAAGAAAAAAACACAAGCAATGTTGCTCCCTAACAGTTGGAGAAATTACAAAGTAGGACAAAACGTACCCCCAGGCCTTGTCATCTACAATAATCTCCTTGTATCCATTGACCAGTACAACACTCTCAAAACCCGCAGACTGTTCACTACCACGCCAACCACAACAATGCCTATGCAACCTGAGATACCCAATATTGTGTTTCAACTCTTACGTACCGCTGAGATTGGCGCCTTTGCAGGACTACGCCAGGAAAACGCTTCACTTTAGATCAACAGCACCAAGAGAAAGTTCAAACAAGTGGAGTATCCCCAAAGACTCTGGGTCAGCAAAATTGCCCTCCATGTCACAGGAACTGCTTCACGCTTTGTTACTGAATGGCTAGCCCAACATCCTGACCAGAAGGAAAATTGAGAACTGTTCAAGGCTGCATTCCTTGAAAAGTTCTCCATGAAGGACTCAGACGTGGTAATTATGACCAAGCTTCAAACCTTCAAAATAACAGGAACCATCAAAGAATACAATACAGCATATGAAGAACTACATGATTGTGCGCCCAATACCATCAACATTGATGAACCTGGGCCACACCTGGACTTCTACAATGGTCTTCCCACTCACATTAGACGCCAGTTTGACATGACCTGCTGCAAGAACCTCAAGGATGTATTCCTAGAAGGAAAGCACACAGCTCAGAAGTCTGTCAATCTACACGCCACCAACAAATGCAAGGAAAACCAACTAGTTGTCAAATCATCCAAATGCAAGTTCTTCTCAACTGAGCTTCCATTCCTCAGCCATATCATCAGCAAGGACGGTATCAAGCCAGATCCAGACAAGACACACACTATAACAGAGATTCCAGCCCCAAGGAGCAAGAGCAAACTCTGCACCTTCCTTGGAATGGTAGCCTATGTACACAGGTTTGTCCCCAACTGGGGCGCTCTGACAGCTTCCTTGTCAGCCATCACTGGAAAAACAACCAAATTTGTCTGGACACCCTTAGAAGACCAACATTTCCGCCAACTGAAAGATCACATGGTTACTGCCCCCATCCTGCAATATCCAAACCGTGAGGGTATCTATGAGCTAGAAACCAACGCCTCTGATTATGCCATAAGAGAAGTCCTCTGTATCCAAATGGCACAAAAGGACTTCCTCCCCGTAGAATACAAATCAAGGAAACTATTGGACGGCAAACAAAGATACCCTATACACAATAAGGAATTGGTTGCCATCATACACTACCCCATGAAATGGAAATGCTATTTGGAAGGAGCCCAGACGTTCAAAGTACTCATTGACCATAAGTCTTTGATATTCTTCAAAACACAACAACATCTGTCAAGAAGACAAGCTGAATGAATGAGCCTCATACAGAGATACCCCATGCAAATTGAATACAAGCCAGGCAGAGAGATGCTTACTGCAGATGCCCTATCAAGGCTATACAATAAATACATCCTCTTCACTGATGGCAACCCCAACTGGCCCATGTTAATCATGGGGAATCTCCAGGAAGGGTTCCCACCTGACATACCAATGGACATCCAAGAGAAAGTCCTCAAGAACAAACATCTGTTCAAAAACGTATATGGTACCCTTCACTAAATCCTTCCAAATGGTGATACTGTACCCTATGTCCCGTCAACACAAAAGATTGACACAATCCTCTGTTATCACCAAGACTTGGGACACACCTGTAGCAGAAACTTGCATAAATATCTCAAGACTTGCTACTGATGGCCCAACATGATAGATGGTATCAGAGAGGTACTGGAACAATGCAAGGTCTGTGAGAAGTACACACAAACCAAAGCTCCACCCAAGTCAGTAGTACCTGTATCCATCACACAACCCTTCAAGGTATGGTTGTTGGATATTGTGGGACCTATGCCTGGTGAAAGCAAAGGAAAGAAGTACATCATCACCGCCATCAACTACGCAACCAGATGGCCCGTGGCACAAGCCACAATGGAGCACAAAGGCAATGACATGAGAAAGTTCATTGGCAAGGAAATCATAGCAAAGTTTGGAAAGCCTGACCTCTTAATCACAGATGGAGGCACTGAACTCAAAGCTATTGACACCAACATCTATCTTGCCAAAAATGGAATAAAACACGTCACAGCCAGCCCATATCACCCACGAGCAAATGTACGCGTAGAACAACTAAACAGCTCTTTAGTGGAAGCCCTCAGCAAGTTGTCTGCCAACAATCCAAAAGCCTGGGTTGACATGATACCAGCTGCCCTTATGGTCTACAGAACACGAGTCAACTGCAATACAGGCAAAAGCCCTTATGAACTTGTCTATGGTCAGAAACCCTCACTTGTCAGTACAACCACATGACCACAACTGCCACTTCCAAAGAAGATACCAGACAGAAATTACCCAAAAGTACTACAGGCCAGAAAGGACCAAGAAACAATGGAACAACAAAGGGTTCAGTGGGAAGCAATCCCATTGCAATAAGAAAGGTTCCAAGTCGGAGACAAGATCTGGGCTGTCAATCACAACCAACATAAACTAGACCCAGGTTTATGCAGGCCAGGCATTGTCATGGAGGTGAAGCCCAATAACACCTACCTCATCAAAGGGATTGGAGCTTGAACTGAACTGAAACGTGTGCACCATGACCAACTCTGTTTGTGTAAGCCAAGAGCATCCCAACAAAATTCAAGGCTTCCTGTACCTAACACCAAACTGGACCAATATCAAGCCTGTATACCAGATACTATCAAGAAGGTTCCCAAGGCTCCCCCTTCCAGTACCCCAGGGGGAGATGATGCAACATCTTTGATTACTCCCTCTTGGGGAATTAACACCTTGAGTAAATCACCAAGCAGCTCACCAAATGGTTCACTGCCTAGGCAATAAACTGGTGGCACCATTATCAGTTAACCATCTATGACAGGGATCACTCAATCCAGGTCCTAAATGGAACACAACTTAATTAAGCCTTGGGACTCAAGAGGAACACTAATCAGATAAGCCCCATGACCTCCATGACGTACATGGACGGCATGTGGCTTGTCATGATACTATATAATATCCTATATTCATATCCAATAAAGTATCATTCTCTTCTTAATCTTTCTCTTTATTTTGTTTATTATACTTCCCAGAAGTATAAACTCAACACCACCTATTATCTACCCAAGGCCCCCTGGTTGGTCTTAGGGTACACCAGCGTCTATTATCTCCTAAACCACTTCACTCCCTTCTTGGGAAGATTCCGCCTATTTGGTCACCTTCTACACATGTTAATGATAGGGATTCCAGTAGGGTCCACTCTATTCAAATTCAACTTGAGAGCTCTACTTCATTTGATTGGAGAGAGACTTCCCAATTAGTGGATCCCTGACAGTTTGTTGGAGCCCCTACTGAACCACCTTATGAGTGGTCTAGGTTGACATTTTACCTATGAATTTATCTTCTATGTTGCCCTCATCAAATGTCTTGCCCTCATAATTATTACCTTCACTATAAGCTTCACAGTATACAAGATTCTGTCCCTCTTTCAAAAACCAACTACCTCAGAACCAATTGTCTCCAGAACCAGCAACCAGGTCCAAACAGTAGTCCTGAACACTCTATCTGCCGTATCCCCAGGAGATAATGAAGGAAACAAGATTG